>VIBL01000525.1:0-62529 GCA_008271625.1 Lutraria rhynchaena | reverse complement strand
ATTTTAGATTTTGTTAAAAATGTCACAAGTTACAGTTATAACAAGTACAGGTTAGATCAAAGGGGTAGAATTGTCAATTTGTGACTGAAACTATATCACACAGTAATTCACAGAAATAAGTGGTGATATTTGCAGATAATATATCAATAGTCACTGCATAATTACCTCCTCCTGAACCATACTTCTATGATGTAAAGACATCAATAATGTACATTAATGATTGGCCATTACCTAGAAATATCACCACCTCAAGTTGAATGGAAGAACAATAACAACAACTTACTTGAAATTGTCCGCCAGTGTGTTGATTAAACTTCAAACCTCAGCTGTTCACATCACAATAGAATCTTCTAAAACACCCATGTTGTTTCATTAAAGAAATATCACCACACAAAATGAATTGGTCCTTTATCTCAACTCAAGTCAATCAACACATGAAACGTGTCTAAACTGTCTGGTATCACTTTATCAGCATTAAATCTCCATGTCGCGCAATTCGCTGGGTCAAAGTCAAATTCAAGCGTCAGTGGAACACAAAATAGAACACAGAAGTCTTGGTGCACGTAAAACGGTGATTTCGTAGAGTTAGTTGACATCAATTATCCAAATTACGAATATTCTAACGCATTTTAGAGTTTCTGAACACAAGTTTCCACACAATTTTATGCAAGCGCAGTTCAAACGTCACATCGCACGCTTTTCTTGAGGTACTAATGAGCGGGCTTTTAAGTTTCCGGTCCAAAACGGAAACAAGTAGAAAGCGCGACGTGAACGGGAACCAGTAGGTTATCGGTTGTTGAGCTGGTTTCCGCTGACTGACTGTACAGGGACCTTTTATTGCACTGCAACATGGAACGGGGACCAGTTGGTTGTGGGCAGGTTTCCAAAAATGCTTGGATCGCCGATCAGCCAAGTATAAAAGCTAAGAGTAGACAATTGAATAAAGGTTTCATAGAGATTTAATTTCTGGTTTCATTTCTTATAAAGAGTTTGCAACACATTCTATATTTACGACGATATTAAACTGGTTCCCGTTGACCCTGGATGTACAGAGACAACGTTCCTTTGGTGTACGCGATCTCTATCCAGAGTTGTCGTTCGTTATCTGCCCCACGTAAGTGTATAATCGCTACATGTATACTTTATAAATCCACACACCATAGCAGTTAGGTTGTGGAGGCGGAGTCAATGAGTGGAGACTATTGAATATATCAATAATAACAAGTGAAAGAGGATACCAAATCATATTAAACTTTGGTTTAAATAAAAAAATCAATTTTTACTTATTTCATTTGTAATATAGATGTTTTTTATCTCATTTATATAGAACCCTTCAAAATAAAATATCTTTGCGCAACGAGAGCACTAAATCTATGAAACGACAGAAATCGAAGTTATTGCACTTCGTTGAAGTCAAACGACTAGAGTGTCTCATAGAAAGTCATATATACATAGTCTTATTGTACACCAATGAAGTCAAGTGACTAAAATGTTTCATATTGGGTCTATATACATAGTCTTATTGTACACCATTGAAGTCAGGTGACTAAAATGTTTCATATTGGGTCTATATACATAGTCTTATTGTACACCAATGAAGTCAGGTGACTAAAATGTTTCATATTGGGTCTATATACATAGTCTTATTGTACACCATTGAAGTCAGGTGACTAAAATGTTTCATATTGGGTCTATATACGCGGTCTTATTGTACACCATTGGAGTCAGGTGTACGTGTAGTTTTATTCATTGTCCACTAGCAGTCAGTATGTGGTTTATGCACTGGCTAAACACGAGGAAGTTAGTGGGGAACTTGGTCCTCGTAGCTACATTATCAAAACAACTCCACTTGTTGATATTATAGGTGTTTAGTTACAAGTAACCTGTCTGTAAACTTTTTGTGTTTAGTCTGATTTTGTTATGCCCTCACCTGACCCAGATAGATACATCGTCAGCTTATTTCTACAACCCTGTAACTTAAGTTTTGGCAATTTTGACATGTTTGTTTCATTTTTTTGTCTCATTGAGTTCTTTACAATGACCATACTTACCTGTTTGTAGATCTATCCTAAATAGGGTTAATCCCAATTCCACAAACCAGTAACCCACTTAAAGTCATTGCAGTTGAAAACTTCAAATGCGATTTTCTCAAAATGGGAAAAATGACGTTCAGGTTTGTAGAAATACCCCGACAACATGTGTATTTAGTTATTTACACAGGAGACTAGAAAGTTTCATGTAGGGCCTATACGTTGCTCCTCTATTCCTGACAGTTGTGGTCCTTAATAGTGAGGTGTCCTGAATAATGGAGGTTAATTATGTCAGTTGAAGAATGTGTCTATTCTTTCAAAAACTGTCCCTAACACCAGGGTGTCCATAATTGTGATGTGTCCATAAGGTGAGGCTATGCTATTCACCTTATATTACTGCATATTGAAATTTTGAAGTTTTTATGTATTCCAATGAAGTCAGGTGACTTCATAACATCTTAAGCAACACTTATAGACTTTGAACATTTACAAATCATTCACATAAAGTGACTAAAATGCCACATAAAAAGGCTTACCTTTACATATCTTGAACTTAGATGGTTTTACCATTTTACCATTATTTGTCATAATTGAAGTCAGACATACAGGATGCATACATGGATGAAATAACAATAAATAAAGTAAATAGGTTATATTTTATTCATAATACATATAATATTTCAATGTAACAATTGTCATGGATCATATAGACTCACATATGAATTTTACAAAATATTCCAGCATTACATAAAAAAGTACTTGTTGAGCATGCATTCCAACATACATCATTGAAATCTAGAAGTTTGAAACCTTCCAGGAGTGTTACTGAATTGAAATATAATGGAACAATTCAACTTTAATACAAAACAATTGGAATATGATTTGATTTTAAGAACAGATAAAAATTTGTATTGTTCAAGTAAACATATTATGAACTTTAGACACAAATCCCTCTCAGCATTTCAACAAATCTTTTTTAAGTATATGGCTATAAAGAAATCAACTGATAAAAAATGGACCAAGTGTCTAGTAAATGAAGAACTCTTGTCTTGACCTAATATATCTAAATGATAATTAAGATCAATAAACTACTGCATGGAAAAATTAAAATCAAACGCAACCCAATTCAAACCATTAAAACATTGAAAAACATTTTTTCCACAAGAAATAATCACATTGAATAATGTATTCACATTACATACTAAATGTACTATAGATACAAAAGTAAGAGATTATCTATTCAGTAAAAATTATCATGATATTAATTCCAAACAATGATTAATTACAACCAAACCACCAACCAACCTAAGTTTGGGCTATTTACCATATGTAAATTTCACCACAAACTTGTACTCATTTATTTTTTGAATTGTAACATCACAGCAGTTTTCAACAATGAAATGAAGGTTTAACATTGAACACTACAAACATACAAATTTTGGATTTCAATGCTTTCTCCTTAGGTTTTGGAATTTAACTCTTTATTATGTTACATGGTAACCTGCCCAAATACATAATATGTATAACATATGACGTGATGATGTCATAACTTGTAGTCAGGTTACATTATTTATATATATACTTATATCAAAATAGACAGTAACAGGATTCAGTTGAAGCAATTCGGTAAAATATGTCAATTTAATAACAGATTCCTTTCCTTAATTACATTATATAAGTACCTTGTAATATTTCAAACAAAGTACATGTAAGTGTATCTTCACTTCAGATACACAATTTGTATGGCATAGAGCGTCATAATACTTATTAATTTCATAACACAATCTTACATGTCTATTTTTTGGTAAGCATAATAACTGCAGCCAATACTTAATGCATACATTAGCAGCATATATAAACATTGGAAACCTTGCTAGATCACCTAGTACCAAGTAATTGCATGAATATAGATCAGCATTTAGATAACGCTTACAAGAATATATGTGGACATTTTCAATACATTAGTTTTTTTAAACCCAATACTTCTGATCCATTTAGTAATACAGAAGCAACCTTGGAATCATACGGTTTGATAAACGTTTTGCAAGGTGATCAGGAGAAATCTTGTAATGAGTTGAAATACATAGCAATATCTGTTTGGCTGTTGTAGACATAGCTTCCGCCATTTTGAACATAGATAATCTACTAGAAAATATAATCAAACATAGATAGAACCATTTACAACCTCTATTGGTTTATTACAATATGTCCACTTCTCTCTTCTCGCTAACTGATTACCTTCTTAAAGACAACCATTTTTGTTTTAGTAAGGTCATACCAAATCGCTTCTATGTTTAGTGTCCACCCTTGGGTCGAAAACCTATCTAGCTATCCTGAAAAAACAAACAAGTGCCTATAAAAAACAAAACAATTTTCACTCAGATTTGTCGAGAATGATAGCTACTACAATGTTACAGAGCAGATTATAACTTACATATGCAACTGACACAAGTCAACCAAAGGGTGCAAATCATTTAATCAAAACTAAAACTTAAAATAGTTTTAGTATCTTTTATTTTTTAATGAATTTGAAGCACAACAAAATATAAATTGTGAATTTAACAACCAAACAAAAACAAAATATTGAATAAAACTGCATCAATTCAATACAATGATGTACATGTATGAATCTAAACATCCATTTATTTATATGAAGTCACTAAATGGCAGTGATAATGAAACAAGTTGGACAAGATAAAATAATATGAATGTGAGTTACACAATCAAATGATTTTAAAAAAAAGCTTTGTTTATATATCTAATCCTGACATCAGTTTTAAATCAACCCTTTGGTTATGAGTTTCATTGTTATCAATGTTCAAAACTTCAAAACATTTATCTTATAACTTGCAATTTTATAGACTGCTCATCATAATTAACAATACATAAATACAGATATTAGAAAATTGTAGCCATTCCTTTTCAATTACAACATCAGAGAAAACGTTTTGGCATTAATTTTATCCATTAAATCAGCATAACAGACAGTTCATTGAAACAGCTAAAATTTAATATAAATACTTATACTTATTACTTTGAAATGTACTGCTCAAGTTTACCACAGTCCAGAAAAATATCTTACGACAAAGTACCATGATAATATAATTTGTTAACAATTGTAATACCTTTATCATCATACGAATATATTAAGTTAGTTTTTTTTATAAAACACTTAATATTAGTGTTATCTACATTAATTACCAATTCTTATTGGTTTGATAATGGCAAAACTAAATACATCATCAGCATAATAAACCTAGATCATTTAACAAGTGTCAGACAATCACTTTTCTATTAAACATTTCTACATAAACAACAAAACAGATACAGAAATTATTATCTGAAAGTCAAGTAACATACTGAACAAACTGGTGTAAGACAGATAGAATTAGTCTGTACTAATACACCAACATACAGGTTGTGGTCACCAGGCAACAGTACACCACCACAGCTGTATATAACATCTGCTTTAAGTTGTTCAAGCTGTTTACATTCAACAAGTGTTAGTTTCTTTGTAGAGTAGATACACCTGAAAGAAAGAATACAGACATAGGAAACATTTCATTTCTGTATGTAATTTAGGAAGTATTATTGGTAAATCAAATTAATGTTGTCTGTAATACTAAGAAGATTTCAAATATAATCAACCGTAATTACAACATCTCTAACAATCAGTAATTGTCAATGATGAAATAAATTAATACCAGATAGCTTACAATTATAATGTCACCATGAAGAAACAAGTGAGCACAAAAGTTAGATCAAATTTCAAAAGTTGACATTAATATTGTTTCATAGGAAACAGACTTATATTTGCTCTCAAAATGTAATGTTGTGAGATCAAGATAGTCATTTTAATAAAACATTGGACCAATGATAAGATAAAAATGACCGTCTGATTAATTATAAGACTGAGAAGTTTTAATAGACATCTAAATTACTTCAATTTCAACATAAAGAACATAGTAATTACCTTGGCTTAGTACATTCAATACAGAGAATAAAATCTCTGACTGTTTCTGCTGTCATTTTTATATTTGTCAGTGGTATGGAACCTCCATTTGGTGATGATTGAAGCATTTGCTTCAAAGATGGGCAGTAAGTCTCACTTGTTGTTTTGCCATACAGCTGGGTGAATGTCTGATATCTTGTAGAATCATCTGCTCGTGGCTCTGGATCTGTCATTAATATAAACAAGAGCTAAAATACTTGGCAAATCATAAACAGCATTCATAAGAAATTTTCACACATGAAAATGTGGTAATCTTTGAAAAATACTAGTAACAGAATCTACCTGAAAGTAAATTAATAAAGATTTTCAACAATATGTGTTTGTTTGTTCAGTTGGAAGTTTAATGCCACTGACAACAATATTTCTATTCAAGGTAGACAGATTTACTTAACTAATTTCCCTGGACATCCACTTAGTCTAGTAACACATACCGACCATATTTTTTATCATGTTCACCTCTGCCTAGCTACACCATGTGTAAGTTTTATTCATTGATGAAGGACATTTTTTGTCACAGTGAATGTGTGCCCCTACTATAGCTTGAGACTTCTCATTTCGAGGACCACAGCTATACTGACTGAGCTTTGCCAGCAGGTTTCCAAAATACATGTACGTGTAAAAAACAAACTTACCAGGAATGTCATGAAGTTTTTCGAATATTTCTTTTTCAAGTCTTGGTGGTTTGCATATAGTACATGCTTTTTCCCTACATTTATGGATCAGGAAGTAATATTTCCTTAAAACTGTACAGTGGTACATGAACTTCTTCAGCTCTTCACAATTCTCTGTTTTTTGTTTGTGGTATCAGTAGGCTTCACTGCAATGATAAAAAAGAATAACAATTTAGAAGATGTTCAACACCCTGTTTAGTGCTGTCAGTAGAACAGAAAACTAGATATAAATAGATCTCAATCACAAATATTGGTGGCACATTTTCTCAGACAATTGGGAAGCAATGCACAGGAAGATAATAAATGTGCTTTGTTCTAGTTACAAGCCTATATGAACACTAATAGAGGTTGGTTTGGTAAAACAGCTCGCCCTGATAATGAATAAAAGAATGGTAGCAGGGTTTAATCAACAAAATCTCATCTTTGAATAAATTTACAGAAAAATGTCATAATTTATTGAACTTCACCAGGCTTAACCAACTACAATAGCATGTCTGAATTGTCGAGAGTGTTGAATATTTACCGGATAAATTCAATAAATCAATGAGCAATTAATGTATGAACTTTTTGAAATCAATTATTTACAACTCCAAATTTAAGATGGACATTATCCTTTCAACCCAGTTTCTATAACTTTGATGCCAATAAATAGTCACAATCATCTAGAATATAGAGAGACATTAAATCCAGTTTTACAGTGGGGTAAGTAACTCTGTGGTCAGGCCCACCACCACTATACAGGAGGATGATAGGTTTACCAAGTTGGCCAGTTTGACATAACACCTGTCTCATTTCAGCCAAATGTCGCCTCAGATTAGATGGTTGGAATAGTCAGTTTTTCAATATAACAAATACATGTCCATTGTAAAAATCTCCATCAACATGATCAGGTATATCAATTTGAAGAGTGACAGAAGGAGTGATTTTCATTTTTGTGGAGGTATCATGGTCAGCAGCAAGAAAGTGTACATTAGAATGGGCAACAGTTTTTTTGCTCTGTAGATTACTGCAATTGGAATGCCCGACTCTCCAACTGGAATATGATTTTTATCATCAACGGACAGTAAAACACAATTGTCCCCAAATAAAACAGCAAATTCTTTTAAGTACCTCTGGACAGCAGCTGCATAATGTGCATCTACATGATGCAGGTTGAATTGCCTAGACTGAATGCGGTGTCTCAAAGGAAATCTTCCTTAGTACTGAAGAGCAGTTGCAAAGGCTGGGTTGGGAGGCATAAATTGTAGGCTTTAATATTCAACAGATGGAATCTCAGTGTCATTTGACAACCTATCTGATACCCGCTGATGAAGATCTTTTACAGACATTGCAACTGCCATATGAGAAACTAGCCCCTCTATCATCTGATGCACTAAGCTCAAACTCATTTAAGAATTTTTCAACTTCTACAAAAAACTTGTCAAAGCAAGTATCGCCACTTTTGTGCAAGGTCCTCAAATCATATAATAGGTAAGGGTTGTCACTATCAACTAAAGCGACTAACCTATCCCAGACGTCTTTTGATATTGTACTGCTAATTGCAGAACCATCATCTGTTAAGATACGGTACACTTCATTAAGTACAGTAGGTGACATCTTAGAAACCAAAGAAAATCTGTTTCTAAATTCATGTTTCATGGCTCTTCAGTGAAAAATTGTCACATTTTTTTCGATTGAGTGAATGACAGCATTAGCTTGCTGAAGGTCTAGGTGCTTTGGACATTTCCAAACAAAACATAAATCTTCATAAGGGCCTCCCTGAGAATACTGATAGAATGTCACATCAAAAGGCATCTGTAAATCCTTCAAGTAATGATATCTTTTCTGCCTATCTTGAGGATAGAACTCAGTCAGACTTAAGGGATCATAATCAGACATATCACAAAATGCCTTTTCCAATGAAAAATATCTCTGAACATTTGAGACTGTCCTACTTTTACCTGATATATGTCTCAGTCGAGTTGATACACCATTATCTGGAGACCTAGCAGGATGGGGCAAGTTATGGTGGTCTAGAGAACGTCTATGTTGGTCAGATAGATATTCTGTATACTTAGACAGATCCAACGAAAATACAGCCTTCTGAATAGGCTTCATTCTCCCAATGGACATGCATGGAAATGAGAGAATTCTGAATAGATCTTGAAGTAATTTCTGTACTCTGTACTTATTAATCTGTTTTATGTTGCCACACTTAGTACAGTCATTGTAAACTTGATTAAAATTATTGTTCTTATCATAGAACCTATCAAAAAATGGGTTTAGAAATATGAACCACTTGTATAGAGTATTAAGGTGTGGTAATACGTAAAAAAGACAGTCGCACACAGAGTTTACAACAGTTCTACCAAGGGATTCTTCAGATTTACTGAAGCCAAGAGATTGCTCTTGTAATAGATCAATGAAGTCATTTTTTAGTTTCCAGTCTCTCATGTATATTGGATGTTGACTAAATTTAGACAGATACTTCAGGCTTGTTTGTGAAAGTTGTTTCTGACCGTCAAACAACATAGAAAATGCAACAGTTGTGCCACTGGGGGATTTGTTTACAATGGAAAAACATACTTTGGATGCATTAAAACTGATCTGAGTTTCAGCAACACACACAAAGGCCAGCCTACCTCAATAACATTAGAGTATTGGTCCATTACATGACAAGAAGACAGATTTGAGTCTAATAAGTTAATAGGTTTGGAGAACCTTCTCCCTGAACCATCCCCAAAACTAGCTTGAACGATTCTCATATGCAAATGTGTCCGTAGAATTAACCTTTAGAGCAAACCAGTCTTAAATTATGGTATTCCCTTCCTTCACCTTCACCGCTACAATTTTTCCCTTCCCAGGTTCCATAATATAGTTTATACTGTTATAAAAGAAGGATATAGATCTTCAAGTGAACTTTGATAAGTGTGAGATTAGAAGCATGCTTGAAAACATAGTTTAGAGTCTATATTGGCAGCCTCTATATCAACAGTCTCCATCATTATAGAAATATGAATCATGCATGATCAAAAATTCATAATATCAAACTAGGAGTTGTACTCGTACCGCAGCTCTACTGCACAAATGAAAAATAAGTGTAGGAATGAATTATTGATGCGATACTGATAAAAATGGGGAGTGCGTCACCTAAATGAAGGGTTCATATGTTTGAACAGAATAACGTTAACCAATAAAATGAATAAATCGAAAAAGAATCCAAATTTTAGATGAGATTTCCACCATGAGACCATTGTGCCGATTTTACCAGATGCTTTATTTGTTCTGACTATTCGTTACTTGAGCCCCTAGCCATATTATCCGTCGAATAAACTTGAATATCGCTGTCGTCATACATTTTTATCTATAAAATCTCACAAAACGGAAGCGAATATTCAAAATGTTTTTTTTTCTGCCACATCAGCCCAAAACCTATCCATCCACAGATGCTAAACATAAATATGATTTGGTGTGGCCTAATATTAACAGATAGCTTACTTTGATCACAAAACTGTTGTAAACATTTAATAATCTTTGTATACCAACAACTGTATCAGAATATCAATCAGAAAGAAGAACAATGTCATCCACGAACATTAATAAAAATATTTCTTCAACATCTGGAAAGAGATGTAACTTCTTATATTTTGTTCACATAGTAATGAATATAACTCATTAATGTACACTGAAAATGAAATCAGGCTTAAGTTACAACCCTGTCTTACACCAACTAGACATTCAAATATGTCAGTGTAACCTAAGTTTGTTTTAACAATAGCTTGCACAGAAAGATAACATTGTATTAAAAAATATCTGAGTCTCAAATATTGCTTTATATCATGTTTTATATAACTTAGGGTTATTGAGCTTTTGGTAACAGTTACTGTATTCAAATTACTACTGACAGGAAAATATTTTCTTTCACAATTCATTTTACATACTTTTGTAAAGGTATCGTCTAATAATGCATAACAATGTACTTATTGCACAAGTATGAGATATAGAATGAAGTTTTGTAACAATTCAAGCAGCAGGACATTTTTTCATGAAATACTCTTCTATGAAATTACTATGACTCCATAAAGATACATATCGAACAAATTTGTACTTTATTTTTTTTAGAGGAACAATCATGGATACAAATTCTATATATCCAGAAAAATAAGCATTTTAAATATCAATTCTTATGAATATCCATTAACTCAAACTAGACAAGTAATTAGGAACAAAGTATTTTACGTTTGATATCCTCAAGCCACTGTTTGTATTTTTCATTGATATGTGAAGGAATAGGTCTAACAACAATGTAAGAAAAAAATACAGAATTTCAACACTTTCAGAGTTCAATTTCAAAAAATATCTCAGAAAAATATATAAAGTTAATAGGTCTGCAGGAATTTTACTTTTAAAAAAATCAAAGTTCTCAAACTCTTCTGTTGTTAACAAAACAAATGATCCCCATCCTGACTAATGTGGAATAATTTTGTTTCCCTTATGTACCTGGACATCCACAAAGAATTGTACAGCTGGGTGTCTGTAAAATACAGGTGTTCTTCCAGCACAGTCAGACAAGTCTCCTAGTAAAGCCTCATCATGTGGATCAGTATTTTCTTCTTTTATGTCTTGATGAAACTTTTTCAAAACATCCTTGTATGTAGGTGGCACCAGTTCGGCACTCTTCACCTGTAACAAATACTCAATGTTAACACAAAACTTGAACTATAACTGATGTTGATAAAAATGTGAACCATTCAAAGGTATACAAATTACAACAATAGAGCTGCTGGACATTTTTCATGGAATAGTTATATGACTCAATGAAATTACATATGAAAGTGTACTTTGTTATATAAGAAACAATTATAAATGTTAAATCCAAAGCATTTTCAGCATTATTTCTCATTTTTATGCAAGACTTTTTTTATGAGAACTTCTGCATCAGAAATACTTACTAGCATTGCTTAACTAAAGAAAAAAAATATTGAATATTATTTCATTTCATTGCAATAGATTATGAATTGATTTGTGTAAACAAATTTTTCCACACTGTCCGTTTGTAGACAAAATATCCAGCAGCTATAAAATTATTGAACAAAGGCGCTGAATATATCCTATCCAAAAAAATCTTTACCAAGATTTATAATCATTACAAATTGACAGAAAACAATTAAATTAAATGTTTAAAAGCTGTCAAGGAATTGATGTTAAGTAACATTGTCAACATTATCTTCTTTCCTGCTTTCACTGAGAATCTGTTTATTTTTATCCAACTTTAATACCTCACCTGACATGCTGGACATGTTTAATAGTCAGACTCTTCATCCTCAATAAAACCCATGCAATCCGGATGGTACCAGTCAGTACAGTTTTCACAATTCCTATACAACCTACAAACAAAAGGCAATACAAAATATCATTCTGTTAATACAAGAACTGTAAGAAAACCTGCATTTTAGACCAAAAAAGATTATCTCAACTATCAAATGTAATTCTTGTCAATTGTGTTGTTTGCAATATATTTACACATGTAATGATAGTTTAATTGTTGATGATGCCTGCATGCCATAAATTATAACAAATTCTAAAATAACATGTCATTCATCATGAGAGTATATTTCTTCATACCTTCCATCATTCTTCTCTCCACAAACACAATCATTTCTAATTTTCTTGGGCATTTTGTATAAAAAAGTTGAAGATTTCCCCTGAAAAAAAAAACAACAAAACAACCACTTACAAAGTTATCTTATTATGATTGTTTTTGTAATTTATTCAAAACAAAGATGTAAATACTTAAATGTGTGTCAATAGGATAAACCAGTCACAAACATAAGTGTAGTAAAGATGGAAACAGAAAAATCATTCACAAGATATAAAGAAAAGTAATGTTTTAACATGAGTACTATTTCTTTTGTATGAAATACCATCCCTCTCTAGAGTAACAGAATTTCCCTTCCTTTCCTTAACAATAAACGATTTGGAGAGGAAATTAGCACCTAACTTGTTTTATCTTGTTTAAGCAAAACTTTGTCCCCAACACAAACATCAGAATATTTTACATTTTTCCATTTCTTTGAGATCTGTGTCGCGATCATGTGTTTCCGAATCTACCCAGTGATTAGAAAGATTTGGAAATTTTGCACATAATTTACGACCAAATAACATATCTGCAGGTCAAATACCCATCATCATATGTGGTGAACTACATCAATAAATATGTATTTAGTTCAGACTTCCAGTCACGTGATCTGAATAAGTTTCAAAGTTGAAAATCTTTTGCCTACTTTGTTACTAAATTGGTTATTTGAAAAAAAGAATATATTAAGGTTCCTAACTGCTTTATTTCAGGACTCAGCATTATTTATAAGTTTTTTTTCATACTTGGGCAAGTTCTTTAACAGTCTGGGCAAGTGCATTCATTAATGTCCTTGTACGATGGTACAAGTGGATTTAAAAGTTAATGTCAAGCTCTGATTTTAGAATGAGTATGAAAAAAGTACAGACTAGTACAGGCAGGACATTTCTACACTTGGTAAAATTTCTGAAAATTGCATAAGATGAATATATTCATGATATATACCTGGGTCTTCATTTTCCTTTTTTGAGATGTCTGGTAATATCCACTGAAAAAAATCCTGAAAAGAAAAAAAGTCCTAGAAACATGTACTATAATATGTCTACCTAGAAAAAAATGCTGAGGGTCTGATGGACTGTCAAAATCAAACACGTTTTGTGTTCATGGATTGTATACGAACCAGTGCTAACTTACCCTTCCACAAGGAGCCTGCAACTTCTCCACATATGGAGGAAAATCAACATTTTTTGTCAGATTTTCATAGATATGACCTGCCGCAACTGGGATTTGACGCCGGATCTACGGATTACAAGTCCAGTGCACTAACCACTAGACTGCGGTCTCAATATGGTTATTAATCAGTATAACTGTCACACATTACAGTATCAAGATTTCGCAACATGTTCTTTACTATTATTAGTGACCAGAATTGTAACCCTGGGAGACAACAAAATTGTGTACATAATCTCAACATTGTCACTTATTCACATACTCAAATACCAAATTTCATTCACCTATCTTGAACAGTGAAAAAGTAATGGCAGAATTCATATAATAGATATTCACATACCAACTTTCAGCATCATAGGTTGTTTAGTTATTGAGTTACCGCAGGATCCAAAAGTATTGGCTACATTTTTACTAATTCCATTACCATAGCAACAACAATTTTCTTGCGATGGAGAAAACAAAATGGCATGCATAATGTACACATTGCTATCTATTCATATACCAACTTTCATCATCCTAGGTTAGTTATTGAGTTACGGCAAGATCCAGATGTTCTGGCCACATTTTTACTAATTCTGTTACCGTAGCAGCCACAATTCTTTTGCATGGAGAAAACAAAATGACTGTGCATAATCTACACATTGCCACCTATTCACATACCAACTTTCATCAAGCTAGCTTGTTCAGTTAGTCAGTTATCGCAGTTTTGAGCGGGCAGATAGACAGACATATGGAGGGCAAACCTATAGTCCCCTCTGGTGTGAACACTGGTAGGGGACTAATAAATTATACGACCAACAGAGAGAGATTAACAGCTGTAAGGGATAACTTGTTCAGCTATTGCAGACATTTTCTATAGTAGTGACAGAATATAAACAAAAGACACAAGGTCTATTACCCTGCAAGCTTAATATGTGTACTCAGAACCACATTCTTCAGAAACCAAACATATCATAAATTGATCAACAATTACTTGTTGCACTGAGTCTGAGGACTGGTTATGTCAAGTACAGACAGTGTAGTGATAGGAGATATAACAACTTTATTCTCAGGTGATTTAGTTTTCCCACTGTGGTTAGACTATAAAACAATAGAAGAACATCAGATTTGCAAAGTGACTGTATGATTTTATATGAGAAATAATAGTGTGTATTTATATATTATCAAATAAATGTAACACGTAATTAAAAACACTGTAAGATATGGCTGTAGAAGGACACAACTACCCATTGTTACAGTATTAGTGCCACATAACTATGAAAGCCTGACCTCACTTCATGACAGTAGTGTGAATATTCATTATATCATCCCTGACTGTTGTAAAAATGCACACACTGATCATATTCATGCTACAATGTATATATACAACCATAAAGTATGTTCAGCTATGAGAATAGCACTTTGAAGTCTCCTAATGATGGATACCTGTAGGCACTGCTCCAGGTCTATGTTTTCAGGCATGGATCTCTGGATGTTTGGTGGGCTGATTTCTTTTAATTCAGGTCCACATCCTTTTTTGCACTAAGGTGAACTTCTGGCTCTGTTGACATTTAAAATAATACAACATTGTTTCACTTCATGCTAACTCTTAAGGAAATTAATCTGGACAGCTGAGACTGTATCATCATTATCATAAATTCTTTTCTTTACTGAATATAGAATATTTCTGATAGAAAATGAACATCAGATACAGTTAGAAACTTAAGTTTAACACATTTTGGCAAGAGGACCAAAAAATTCAATGATTGTTTATTGAGAACAAACATCAGTATAAAATGTAATTACCTGCAGCATGTAACAATTGTGCTGTAATCATCTTTCTGACTTCAATTAATCCATCCTGAGTGAGACTAAATTCCAAACTACAGAATTTCTCTGCTATAACTGCAATATTATTAAGCAATTACTGTCAATATAAAACACCATTGTACCTTTCAATTGAAAAGGAATAAATCAACAAGATATTTGCAAATAATGTCTGAGTGATTTATGAAAAAAAACTACCATCTCAAAATTACTGAATTAGTTTAGCTGCCTTCTCATCTCAGCATCAAAGATTATTCATGTACAGTTTTATCCAGAACCAAGACTGGTACTGAAGCAGGGATCACTCTTGGGTTATGCTACATTCTCGCTTAAAAATCCATAATATCGTGTCTAGTCAGTGTTGTATGTGCGCATACTTTTTAGAGTGTCTGTTGATTTTATTGATGGAAATATGAAAGAAACTGCTGAAAGTAAATCAAGTTTTACAACAAATATCAGCAGCTATATAAAAGTTTTACAACAAATATCAGCAGCTATCTGTTTCAAACTTTTCACCAGTCAAGATAAAAATAACAACATTACATGTTATCTTGGGAGGAAAATGCTGATAGTGATACCGAACATATTCACAAAAAAAACGAAGTTTCAATCCACATGGCTACTTCTTTTATAGTTGTATGTGAAATCTCATTGTTTTTCAAAAAATCTCATAGTTTTCTACCATTTTTTTATCTCATGAATTCCAAATCCAAGAGTGATCCCTGCTGAAGTGAATTCAATACAGATATACAACTTAAAAAAGAATACCTTTAGTATGTACACTCCACAACTAAGTCCATCTGACTGCTTGGCATGGAAAGGGGATTCATTGCACCAATCAGCAACATTTTCATCAAGCCCAGTACTTTGTTTCCAAGAAAGAACTGTTGAGAAAAACAAATATATGAGTATTTCACTGCGACACTTTTGTATGACATGGTCATAACTTAATAGAACAGAGTGATAAGGTGAAGCAAAATTTAAATGTTAATAAGTTTTTTATTTATATTTTTTCAAATGAGATAACAGCAGACCGTGAATAGATTGTAATAGTAATACAAGGTTAGCTTTTAAAAAAGCTAGAAAGCAGATAATATGGTCTATGTTTTCATGGCGAATTGAGAAGATAGGGTTAATAGATGTAGCAAGCTTCAAATGAACGGTAAGTATAATGTAAACCTATGATACTGAATAGGTCACTGACTGAATACATAAATGTGAATGTCAGAACACCTTAGACATGTATGAGTTAAGTTTAATTGGTAAGTCCAACAATTTGATGAAGACAGTATCATGCTTTGTTATTGCTAAAGTACATGTTATACTGATCTCACTTAAATTGGAAGACTGAAGTGTTTTGAGTGCTCACTCAGTGACAGAAATTAAAGCAGAGAGTACTATAAAGGATGGATTAAAAGGAACAGTTTGCAAGTAAGTAAAGTTTCTTTCAGTAAGTACAGATTGTATAATAGCGAGTTTTACAGTTGTTACTTATACAGTTAACATGGACATTGCCTAATAATAATTCTAATTTGAACACATATTTTTCTTTTGATTTTTGATTCATCATTAAATTTTGCATCAAATACCAAAAAAATGCTGATTTCTGTAAAAGGAATAAAACTGTAGAAAACATCCTGCATGCTAAATAATGCAGGAGTTAAAAACGTTACTTAATGCACTTGCATTAGAAACTTTGGGACAGGAAATAATATCTACATCCTAGTAACAAAAACATACATAAACAGTAGGTTGTTATGAAAAATGAAAGAATACAAAACAGGAAACATGATACAACAAATGATATGAAATACTGACTGAAGGAGATGTTCTTTATAAGCAATGAATAATATTCACCTTAAAGTAGTAAGTGTGCTTATTTATCCCAAGAAGTCTTGTATACATCTTCTCACTGAACATTCAATGAACTTCAACTTATCACCATCAGCAATATATGCTATCTTGACAGGTAGCTTCTCTTTAAGTTTGATTCCAATGTCTTGACACTCTTCTAATTGTAAGGAGTTAGAAAGGGAAATCATGGTTTGTGTGAAGAATGATAAAACATGGAAACTGGTGCCTTTCTGAACCAATACTTTGGCCACATACCCTGTGTCTGCATTGGATGCACTGTATTGAACAGCATAATTTCCACATCTGTTATTGGAATCTAATTTTTTCAATGTACATCTGGAGTTGATGCAGGCTCTGTTAAAAGGAAAAACAGCTGTTTAATGACCACAAGAAAACTTGAAATGTGGAACTTCAAGAACTTCAATAAATGGAATCAGTATGTGATACATGAAATGTTGATTTTTAATGTGTTGAATACAGTGACAGCCTGTTATATTAGTCACTGTTGTTCATTTAATGGTAGACTGAATATACAGGAGTTATTTGATGAATAGTTGGTTTGTTAATTTAGAATTCAATATAAGTTATATAATGAATTGTTCAATGAAAGGCATACAGATTGTTAAAAGATGAAAATCTTTTAGTGCACACAGTCTATAATGGCTATTTTCATTACATCATATAAATGGCTAGTGTACTTAGTAAACATATACTGTGTACATTAAGTTATCAACCATCAGTACTCTTTATTGTACTGAAGTATCACATTTTATATGAATAATAAAGATAAAATAGACTGCATGTTTTGTTTGCACCAATCATTGTGTATGAATAAAAACAAACTTACTTGTTGCAAATGTTGAATACCCACAAGTTGGCCAATAGTCTTACTTGAATCTTCCTCATCAAAGTCACTACAATCACTTGATAAATTATCGTCTTCAACAGTGACAAACTGTAAAAGCAAATAAGTTTGACATTGAGATGACTAATGAATGTAAAAAAGGAATGTGCCTATACAACAATTAGCCTAGTTTTGAGGGATATCAGTGTTAATTTAGATACTCTCTCTTTAACCAATTAGTTGTTTGTACAAATTCTTACTTTCCTCGTGTTAAAGGTAGTAAAAATGTACAGTTGAAGAGAGAATAGCAGCAATACAGAGGTGTAAATTGGACAGTACATGTAGACTGTCTACATCTATGTTTATTAAGGAAGAATTGAATGGAATAAACACATACTGAAGATGTACTTGAGATTTATTTTACCTAGATGGACAGATTTTTCCTCTGATTGGCAGCACTGGGACCAGTTGGTGCTTCGTGAAATCTTGAGGTCACATAAAATTATGCAACTCTATGTTATCACCCTTGTGTACGTTAGTATCAACCATTCTAATATCAGTTAGTATCAGACTTCTCCTTCTCCAAAATTCAGATGTCTGCAAGAAATGGGAAACAATGTGTGTTATTTAATTTCAGAAGAATATACACTACTCAATAACTAATTGTAAAAAAACTGACCTAAACTTCAGTTCTACATAAAAAATGTAGTGTAGATGAGTGTAGCTGGTAAAATGTTCTGATCATTAAGTTCAACCTATTTTAATTTATCTTATGCAAGTGTAGTACTATTTGTGTATGTAAGTAATGAATGAATGAAGGAATGCCTGAGGTCACAGTCTTCAAGAAATACAGAGTATAAATAGTTGTTTGCCATACAAACACATGTTTTATTGTTAGGTATTGTGCAAATACACCTGGAAAACATGAGAAATATGTATTTGTTGTCAGCATGTACATGTTTTAATAAAACTTCATGAGGAAATCAATGGAAATTACATGATATTGTCAATGATTTAATTGACTGTTAAGTCTCTTTTCCATAATGTTATATACAAAGGTATACAGACAGCTCACTTATAAAGCCTCATACTAGTACAATCTTCATGAGAGGACTGTAAAAGACATTGTTTGCTTTTCCACAAAATATAATTAGAGGAGCGAAAAATAACCAAAATGACTATGAATTATGATGAACATATGGTTTCAACTAACATTCAATTTTCTGTCCATCCTGAATGTTCTTGGTAATGCAGCTACATGAGCAAGTATGAGAATATGTAAAGAATTTATGTTCATGTTAAAGAAGCAAGAAATAAATATGAAGCATTAAAGAAGTGAAATTAGAAACAAGAGAATTATAAGTACCTTAACAACTTACCTGTGAACACTGACAACTGCCTGTTTTGGAGATAGTGATGTATTCAATGTCATTGTGGTTTTGTGTCCCTTTGCATCTTTGGCTCTGGAAGCGGGTACTGAGACCATGGAAGATGATGTACTGAATATTTCAGTTTTTGAAGTGATAATGATTGTACTGAAATGAATACATGTGTACAATAACAACAAAAGAAAATTGAAGAGAAAAAAATTCTTGCCTCACTCTATGTACAAGCATGTGATGTTAAAAGCAATACTTTAGTAAGGACAATAGTAAAATTGTTTACAAACAGATTCAGCATATAATGTATAATAAGAAATAAGCAAGGAATGTGCAAAAAACATCTGCATATAGATATACATAAGACATGTTTCACTATATGATATTCTACGTCGGTGCTAAAGAACATAAAACATCAGCCAAAATTCTTCGCCCCCTGGAACAACGCCATTTACTGGTACTATTACTTGTTTAAAGGGGGCTCAATGAACTTTGAATCAGTTTTAATTAGAATTAGCATCATCAAACAAACAGATGGAACTACTCATTTGAGTTTATTACACTATCAATGGGATGCTTCATCTATTATCTTGCTGCTCAATATCCTCAATCATATCTCATTACTCATAAGCTTCATTGTAGAAGACATTAATATGATCATATTGTACATGTGTACAGATTACAAATCACCCTGAAGTTGTCACATATTATATGGGTTTAATACTCAGCAATGAGTGAACATATGTACAGACACATTTACTGACCATCCTAGCATAGACCAGTACTGTGTATATGTTCTCACTTTCAATTGAATGTAATAGACATCTAAAGCCAAGAGCTAATATATTTCGGAAAAGCCATTATTTCTAGAGCATAGTCACAGACAGAAATCTGCCATTCAAAAAGAATTTAAGTAATTACTGAGTAATTTATTTATGAACGATATGTACAGAAATGTGCATTATACCCATCAGTCTTTCTGATGCAATTTGTAAAAAGGAGATTTTTTCCTTCTCGCAACAAGGGAAATTTCCTCTCATCATAAGCTATGCCTTTTGTGTAAGCAGTTTCATCTGCAATAGTGACCTCTTTCATGACAGCATCACCTGTCTTGTCCTTGTACCTGACTATATCACCTGTCTTGTCCTTGTACCTGACTACATCACTAGTCACTAGAACTTTCACTTTAATCATTTTCACAAATTGTTCTCCCTCCTGTTCTAAAACTTCCTTTAATGCCTGACATTCTGAAAGTAATATCACACAAAATCATTAACTATAACAAGTGTACATTGTAGTTAAAACATAATATAATGTATATAAAATTGACAAACATATGCACATTCAACAATATCATAGATACATGCCAGGTAAGAATGAGTTTATTGTTATGTATATACTGTAGATTACAGCCATGAATACATGTTTATTGTATTGTTGAATGTTAGTGCGAACATGAGTCATGATACAAAACTACCTTTTATTCCATGTTATCAATTGTGATAAATACATGAATTCAACTACTTATATTATAAGGCCAAAAGAATGTTCTAAATGTACACAAAATGCATAATGCACAGAATGTGAACATGATGTTAAATTTGTACAGTTGTGAAATGATTTCCTGCTGAAATATATAAGAACTTACTGTAAATGTGAAGCTGTCTCAGTAGGTTTGTATATGTTACTGGTTAGAAAGTATTTGGTATTGTAAGCTTATAGATATCAAAATTTAAAATGCACTCAATGAAAATTTTTCAATGGATTTGCAAATAGCAATAAATGATGTTTTATGTCTATGACATGTTTGAAGCAAATGAAATGAAAGCTGGAAAGCAATGATTAAAACTCAATTACAAGAAATTGTTATACAAGAATACAATATATAATGTTTGATTGGTAATGATTATAGAATGAAATTTACTCTTTGGAATGTGATTTAATTAGACACAATGTAATTCAATAGATATATAGTCGGTTATGCAATATTCATAGCACAGTACATTGTAATTTTTAATTTGTACGGTATAAATAAAGTGTATTTTTGGTTGCTGTCTCCCAGTAAAAAAAAGTAAACGAAGGAGTAAGAAGTTGATTACAGTAGTATTACACAAAGATTATCATAAAACATAAATCATGCATAAACATGAAGTCCAGATACAGCCTGCAATATTAATATAAGTTTTTGGTAAACTTTCTTTTTTCAAAGCAGTGGGAGAACAGTAAAAATCACACATTATGGTATTTTGCATCACATTGAAGAACTTTTATCAAGGTATCTTCCAAAAAGTAGCTGTTCCAATATCAGTGTAAATATTCTGTTCTAGAAATTTTGAGAACACCTGAATTCTCCACCAAATATTCTGTTCTAGAAATTTTAAGAATACCCAGATTCTCCTCCAAATATTATGTTCTAGAAATTTTAAGAATACCCAGATTCTCCACCAAATATTCTGTTCTAGAAATTTTAAGAATACCCAGATTCTCCACCAAATATTCTGTTCTAGAAATTTTAAGAATAACCAGATTCTCCACCAGATTTAATGAGCAGCTCCTCACAGCAAACAGACTGACCTCGGCACTGCAAGCGCACAGAGTCAGGAGATTAACTATAAAAACACACACCAACACTTAGCACTGAATGTAAGCGTGCACAGTCTCTTGAGTTGCGTTGGTGTATTAATACCATTGTAATTAGTTGTGTACGTTTGACATTGTTTGTGTACGATTGTATGTATAAAATGTGTATGAAATTGTTTGTGTACATTTGTACATGTAAGTGCATGTGACATTGTTTGTGTATGTTTGTATGTATAAATGTGTATGAAACTGTTTGTGTACATTTGTACATGTAAGTACGTGTGGCATTGTTTGTGTATGTTTGTATGACATTGTTTGTGTACAGTTGTACATGTAAGTGCATGCCATATTGTTTATGTACATTTTACTTATTGATATGTATGGCATCGTTTGAGTACATTTTTGCATGAATAAATATGCATGAAATTAAAACACAGTCAATGTCAATTAAGTGGACATTTCTATATGTTTTCTGTCCCTGGGTCCCAGATTCCTAGAAAAATAAAATATTTGTATCATTTTTGCATAAGACGGTATATCTAATCCAAGTATACCTATGAACAACCTTTTTTAACTGACAGGAAATATCTTTTGTTGAAAATTTCGGTGTTCAATGGCTTAAAATAGCATATTTTGTGCTGTCCCGGCAGTGGTTGCTGTAATTTCCTTCCAAATATTGTTCAGTGAGTGTTTTATTTACAGCATATTCTTTCTAAGAAACGGGGTCTGATGGACAACTGATTAAAAAATTCGGTTATCAACAACAAGAGTAGAAACATATCAAAACTACAAATCGGATATCATTGTCCCTTAATCGACAGTAAGGTACGCTAACACTTTTTGGCAGCATAAGTTATATACAAATTTATGTAGTTTTAACAATTTTTATGCAAATCTAAGTTCCAAAGTAATAATACTAAGCAAATATAATTGTTATAAAAGTCAAAGACAATACTCAAAAACACATGAATTTCAGAAGAATGATATTTGACTTTGTTGCATTAATATTGTGTAAGATACGTTAAAATTTAACATCCTGTGTGATCTAAACTAGTGACGACAGCAACCATGTGAATAAGCTAACGTTAGAATGACTCCATCTGGAATAAAGTGTTACATATTTTACGGACTAATATGGCAATACGCTATTTTATTGTCGAAATGCATAAATGTCAATAAGATACGTTAACATAAGATACGTTAACACCCTATCACAAAATCGGTTATTTCTGCTAGCAGGTCATCTTTGGGTTAATCAATTGTTCATGCACATTGCCAACTACCACTACTTCTGCCCAAAACATGTGTTTACGAAGTTTTACAGGCGGGAGAATTTGCATTAATACAAACTCATTTGACGGCTCACTAACTTAACAGCACATCAGGTAATTTTGATGTTTATTATCAATAAAAATGCATTTTTGGAACAAAAAAAGGAAGCGAAATGAAAGCGATACCATCAAAAAAGATCTACAACAAAAGAAAGTTGCATTAGAAAAGATTCAAACGAATGATGCCCTGAACAGTAAGACAGTTGATGAGATGCCAGAAGAGGGTAACTATGTTCTTGTGAAGTATGATGAAATAATATATCCTGCTAAGGTACTTGAAGTTGACACTGATGCAAAAGATGCAAGAGTTTCATTTATGATGGAATGTAAAAGAAAGAGTGATGTACCGTTGTTTAAATGGCCTTCTAAACCTGACGAATTGTGGGTCGAAGATAAACAATTTGTTTCTATAATTGACGAGCCCTCGCCATGTGGAAAAACAAAGAGACAGTTCTGTCTACATACATCTGACTACAGCTTTCTAAAACACTAGGTGGATTACAAGCCACTGGAGCGTCAAATGTGATGTAGAACTTTGTTGATAATATTATAAACCAGTGTAATAACAGAGTTCGCTGGTCAGATAAGCACTTTAGTAAGATACGTTAATACATATGGTCGATGATTGTGTTTGAATCATGTGTTCGTATTTTAAACTAATAGGCGATAAACTTTCCTTTAAAAATGTACTTTATCTTGTTTTGGAACTTAAATCAAGTTACATTTGGTTTTTGTTTTGAAAGTCAAAGGAATTGAAATATTGTACAGACTGGTCGAGTAAGATATGTTAATTGTTTCTGCTTACTGATATTTTCTGTCGATACAGAACCTATAGGTGTTATTGACTGTTTGAATGTTTTTTTTTGTGAAACATTGTGTTAGTTTTTACTTGTTACACTACTGCCTTTTGAGAGAAATAACCTATGTAAGTTTTCTGTAATAGCAGTAATATATGTTACATTTGCTCTGTGGTAATCTAACGACGACTATTTTGCCATAAACAGTGGTTTTGACCTCAATTCCTTATCTTTAGTGTCGTGCATAAACAGTCTTTTGTAACTGGAATATAAATTGTTCGTTTAATTGCACGGTCTCCGATAAATACAAATTGATGTTGAACCACATTATGACAATTTGCTTTAAATTGTCATTTCTCAATAAATAATTGAACACTACATCATAACTAAGAAAGTCACATGGAAACATTTGTCAGCTAGTGTATGTCCATATTATAGCACAATATCAGGCACATATTGTTAAACGTCTGCTACCCTTCTTCTTGTGTAAAAGTTTGATTTAAAAAAATTAACGTATCTTACTAATGTAAAATAGCAAGTTTGTTCAAGTTCTAATTACCTCTCCCATTCACTTAATGGAAATCTCCGATGTGTGTTTCCTGGACCTATGTAGATATATCTTAAAGTTAATAATAATAAAACATATCAAAGTCGTACTTTTGTTTTACTCATTTATGAAAATCTAAATGTCCACTTAAATGACATTGGGCGAACAAGTATATATAAATATATATTCTGTATTAACCACGATGTTCCAGTTGAACTTTATTCAGCTATTCCCCCATTTTCTTTTGTTTTATGACTATTTTAAAATGAATCATTTGTGGACAGCTAATTTTTTGTACTGACGATCTTTACAAATGTGCAAAAATAATGAAGTAAAGCTAATGTATTTTATTTAAGTCCTGTGTTAACCTAGACAGCATACTGCTACAAACGTTATTACGCAAAGAGTGCCTTGGACAGGGCTGTAACTGCTGCCTGCAGGAACCACATGTCAGTCAGAAAAAGGCATAAGTTGAGTACGGGTTTCCTTGCTCAATGCTTACATGATCACGTGAAACACACAAGAACTAATGCCTTAAAAATGCAAGGTAGACGTAGAAAACTGACTGATGAAGAAAAAAATGCTTTAACTGGGTATCTGGTACACATGACAAATCAAGGTGTTCCTGCATCAAGCAAAATTGTGCACACTAAAGTCACTGACATTCTCAATCATTCTGGTAAACAAATACTGGACATAATCAACAAACACAATAGAATTACAGTACTCGTAATATAATATTGTTAATAATAATAGGAATGGAATATCATCTAATAATAACAACAAATACATTGCTGGATTGCTTTTTGTGAGGTAAACGCCCATTTGCAACCTTTTTCAGATATTTTAGGTGGGTCAATTTACATAATAGCCATTGCCGGGAAATACCAGTACTAGACTTCCCAAGCATCTTCCATACATATGCCAACTTTCTCACATAAAGAGACATTGAAAGAATAAGAAGACTATTGAATATTGTCAATATAATAATACATACATAAGAAGCTAGCTTGACCCTTAGTTAGCTAACTTGCCAAATTATGTGTCATATATGACGTTTATCATGTGACCAAAAGGTTTTTAGTGCATTTTTTATACAAATACGTATTGCAGAGGCATCGAATATGGATCAGATTCTGATTGGTTTGTGATATGCAAACATAAAATGACATATGATAAAATGAAACTCTGGTAGAGTATGACATCAAAGATAAACCTGATCAGGTAATCAACCATAAACAGATCATATGTTTGCCATTTTATGAGTAAATAAACAAGAGGGCCTAGATGGCCCTTTTTTGCTCACCTGAGTAAAGATTGCAACATCTATGGTTTTCTTGTGATTTGACCTGGTGACCTAGTTTTTAAACTGAGTTGACCCATGTTCAAACATGTTCATGATATCATTAATACAAACATTCTGACAAAGTATGAGGAAAATCCAATCAAAACTGTGGCCATTAGAGGGCTAACAAGGTTTTCCAGTGATTTGACCTGGTGATCTAGTTTGTGACCCTAGATGACCAGTTCTGAGGAAGATTAGCTCAAAAGTGTGACCACTAGAGTGTTAACAACCCCCAGGTGTGGACAACGGACAACACGACAGATGCCGGAGTAGACTGACTGATCACTATAGCTCACTGAGCACTACATGCTCAGGTGAGTTAAAAAACAACAAATTATGAACTTACTTGTTCTTAAGTTCCACCACAGCTTGAACTGTTCTGTTATTGTAATAAATATTCACCACTCTAACCTGTAATATACAAAGACACAAGTCATTGTCAAATATTGTATTTAGACAAAGATACCTCCATATAGTGACCACACACAGGTATATGAAACACATCCAGGCAAGGAAAAACATAAAATTCAGATCATTGACAATTTTGTGTAAAGGGGTAAATATCTACAACACTTTTAAATACACTGAAAGGCTGTAAAAATATTGTCACTGCTAAAGTGGGATGTAAATTTTATAGACTGTAAAACAAATAAGTAAGAACTGTCAAGCTAAGAATACATTTGCACTGCACACAACATACACAACAACCTTTTGAAAATTTGAATGATTCAAATACTAGAAGTTGGTAAACAAAACAGGATACACAATTGTACAGACAAAATAATACATACAATATATCTGGGCCGCCCTAAATGGCCAAATCATTCACAATACTGCTTAGTAATATATTCACACCATCTTTGTCCTTTTAAGTTCTGTTATCCTAAGTGATATCTTGGAGATGGTGTAACTGCCTACCAACTCCACAATCTGTGATGTAGTGATAAACTTGGAGTCCACTTTAATGTTGGATAACTTCAAAGTCTTTGAATATAATATTGATTGCAGTAACTTGTAAAATGCCTCATCTCTATAATTAAGCCTTACATATGATCATATACTGCCATAACATAATTTAACATCTCTGTTGAGGTTACAAACAAAGGAACTTAGATGTATAATCTGTATTCAAATTGTCAAAAAAACATGCAACTAATACAGGCTTCAAAATTCTAGATCCAACAGTACTGAGCTTCACTTATTGAGTGGGTGGAGGAGGGTCTCCCCTCCCCCCCTGCGTATGTAGTTTTCAGATTAACCTTTACAGGATGCAAGAAATAAATAATTTTAGGTGGGAGACTTCAATGAGTCAGATCTACGAATAATTTTCTTATAGTCCAATAAATCTCTTTGTAATAATACAGGACAACAAACTCCCATTGTTTTACTTCCAGTCCAATGCTTGTTAACAACTTGTTACTTAAGTCAATTATCAATAAATAAAATAGATTTTTTTAAATTCCATTAAGTCCTAAGAGAAAATTATGAAAGATCAGGCACATACCGTGTAAGGTACCACTGGATTGTTACACACAAGGCATGGATTACTCTCCAAATAATAGTAATCAGTCTAACAAACCTTGTAACATGTTGTTAATAAATAATGTATCATTGAATCAAAGAACCACAATGAATATATATACATAGTTTACATTTGTACATAGTATAGTTGATCCTACTTGCTTTATAGACTCATGATGTTATAAATGAAGTTTATGGCATTAATACCATAATAGTAAAACAAGAAACCATGCAATGCCACCAAATTAAGTATTCAATATTTTGCTGAGTGGAAACCATTTTCCCTCCTTTAGCAAGTTTGGCAGCCATCTAAGAACCTAAGAACCAGTCTTAAAACTAGTTAATGACTTACTTGTAAATCTGTGCATTTGGATGATTGGCTAATATCTGGTTTTCATCATTTAATAATTCAATAGCTCTGTCAAAGTATTCTTTTGTCTGTAATTAAAAACAGAATAATTGAAATTAAGACAAATTTTTAAGTAATAATAATAATATTATTGGGCTTAAGACCTATAGAGACAATCTGATTAGGAAGAACAGTTGTATTATACTTGACAACACAAGCTGTATATAAAAACACATATCTATACAGTGAAACTCTGATATTAAGACAACCTTTGGGGCCAAGAAAATCAGTCTTAATGATAAAGTGACCGTATTACTGATAAGAAAATCAGTCTTAATGATAAAGTGACCGTATTACTGATAAGAAAATCAGTCTTAATGATAAAGTGACCGTATTACTGATAAGAAAATCAGTCTTCATGATAAAGTGACCGTATTACTGATAATACTGAGGAATGTGTTTCATGTGCAGTTCGATTACGGGAGTGGCAAAAAGAGGATGACCCACTAACAGAACACAGATTACATTCTCAAAATTGTTTATTCTTAAAAATCATTGGACAATTAAAAACCGATAATTCTTCTATCAGCCCATCATGGAATCCATGGAAATCATCAGATTTTCAATTTGGTGTTTTGACAACATTCTTGGATGTGGGTTAGATCAAATTGATTTCAACATGGCGACGTCGAGTTAACGACCTGAAAAATTCAAATTTAAATATTTAATCTCAACCGTTAGAAACAACAAAGTCAGTATAAAAGATAGATTGGAACATTATTTTCACCACTATGTCTTCACCAAGCAAAGTGAATACATCACACTAAATAATGGATTGTATTAACTCTTCTCAGGATTCATTTTAACTCAATGACAGTCAATGCGGACGAGTGAGAATTTACAACACCTCCTATAGATCACGCAACTTCACCATCAACGAGTGTTATATTGATGAACTCTTACTTCGACTTTATCTATGCAAAAGCCTTACGTGAAGTAAAAGGATTAACAGTGAGGAAATATTGCTATGGCTGTCAAACAAATCATCCTTCACAAAAAGAACATGACTGCATCATGGAAACTGATGATGACGAATATCAAATTCGGTTTTATTTTGAGGAGATGTTGAAAGAAGTGAATGAACAAGACATTATTCAATCCTGGAAGGATGTAATGCAGATTTCAAACATTTCCCTGACATGATCTGCCTACATAAACGAGTGATTACCAGTAAGGACTTTTTAGATGTAATAAAAACTGAACAATTGAATGTTTGGAAGATCAACTATTTCCCTCTTAACTTTAACTGAAAATGGATTTCAAAGCCAATGATTGTACCATCGTAAATTTAAATATATTTGATTTCAATGTTTTTTCTGGTAGTCATTTTTGTTATAAACATGAAGTAAAATTTTATCTTAAAAAAAAGTCATAAATAGCTATTTTACTTGTATGTGTGTTTGTATCAAAAATTGATGTTAATCAAGCTTTTGTTATGTTTTGTTAAATAAAAGGTTGTCAAAACTACAGACATCATTAATCATGAACAAAACACAGAAGGAAAACGTTCTCACCAAATATTATTTTAATGCAAAACAACCTGGGAGTTATTCAGGTGCCGCAAAGTTACATAAAATATTAAATAAAAAATATCCAGGAATATTTACTGTAAACTTTATTAACAAATGGCTAAACAATCAAGACTCATACGCTGTGCAAAAACAGGTGAGGCATTCCTACAAAACACCCAGAGTGCAGGTAGCAGACATGGATCTTATGTCAGTTGAAAACATTTCAAAACACAATGAGGGAGTCAAGTATTTACTCATTACTATAGACATATTTTCATGTTTTCTTTTAGTAAGACCTCTTCTAAACAAAAAAACAAACAGTTTTATCTGCAATTAAAAATGTTCTCCATACAAGAAAATTTACAAAAATAAGAACAGACAAAGGTTCTGAATTTATCAATCATGAAATAAAAAAGTTCATGAAAAAAAGGGGGATCTATTTATTAAACACACAAAGTAACAATAAAGCAAATTATGCAGAAAGGGTCATTCGTACATTGTGAAGCATGATGTTCAGAATGCTAAGACATCAACGAAATTGCAGATATATTGAAAATCTTCCAGATCTTGTCAACAACTACAATAATAGTCCATATTGTAGTCTTGGCAGTTTATCCCCGAGTGAAAAAAGAACGAGACTCAAGTTTGGAGTAAACAGTACTTGAAACCCAAAAATGTTTCTAAAATAAAGCCCAAGTTTAAATTTGAAATTGGTAGTTTGGTGCGATTGAGTCATACAAAACACCCTTTTAGACGAGTATATCAGCAACAATATACCACAGAAGTATTTAAAATTAAAAGCAGGGTGTTTCAACAAGGAATACCATTGTACAAAATCGCAGACTTAAATAATGACCCAATTAAAGGTTATGTGAAGGAGCAGGAAATGGTTCCAGTTGATAAAAATGAAGAAAGTCTATGGTATGTTGAGAAAATTTTTAAAAAAAAGAAAGTTGAAGGGAAAACTTCAGTATTTTGTGCGATGGGAAGGCTTCCCAAAATCATTCGATAGTTGAATTGATGCGGATCAAGTTCAAAAAAAAATTTGGAGCGATATGTTTTTATTTCTGATAGCGAAAGTCACCATATTTTCAGTGATAACACACCTTATAACTTTAAAGTGCAGCTAAAGCAACCACTTCATTTTGATGGGTATTGGAAAGTAGCTTTATGTGAACTCAGTTTACAAACCAAGAATAAAAAATGTGATAAAACTTCAGAAAATACCCTATTCATCTATTCTAATATATGTCAGGAAAGCATTGTCAATGGTAGTGAGCATACATTGCTCAGAAGAATTGAAAAAAATAATATGAATAATTGGAATTATGTGTTTGATTCTCCATTTTATTTTCCCATAAAAAAATCCAAAGTTCAAGAACTTGGCTTTGTTATAAAACAGTTAACAGCGAGTTTGCTTCATTTGTAAATTCACCAGTCTACTTAACACTTCACTTTAAATGTTATCCGTTTTCCTCCAATTATAGATCAAACTAAATTATATGCTCCTAGTCCACAAAAATGGATACAACTTTTAAAAAAAAGTCAAGTTGGAAAAGGACTGGTCATACCTTCAAGAACTTCTGTAGAAAGTAATAACATGACTTTCAAGACAGTTTCTCCTGCAAAACAGACAGTAGAACAGACCAAAAGCAAGCTGAAATGAGATAGTATAAATACTTCAGAGATGTCATTGTTTGTGCATAAAGCAAAACCATCTCAAACAGTGAACAGTCCAAAAGTAGGAAAGAAAAAAGTGTTCAAATTAAAACAAAAAGGAAGGAAAATATCTAAACTATGAATACGTGTGAGAAAAAAGTATCCAAATTAAACAAAAAGGGCAAAAAACTGTGAACACAAGAAAAAGTGTAACAAAAAACACACAAAAAGTGAATAAAATAAGAGATAAAACAAAGAAAAAGAAAAAAAATAACCTATTACAACCTGGGACATATTTGGAAATTAAAAATGTCATATTTCACAGAAGATGGTTTTACAGAAGGTGTACCTGATGAGTTGTTATTGTTTGATTTACCACCAACTCAAGTAGCTGTTAATGATGTTGACTATCAAGAGACACGACCATTATCCAAAGTATCAGATGACACACCTATTGAGTTTCAAATTAGTGGTCAGAATTCTATGGACTATCTTGATCTCAGAGGAACACAATTATGTGTGAAATTAAAAATAACAAACCCAGATGGGACCAATATTACCAGTAAAAAAGTGGGTCCAATCAATTTGTTTTTACAAGCATTATTTTCTGCTACAGAGGTGACATTACAAAACAAAGCAGTCAGTTCATCCAATTATAATCCATATATTGCTATGATTCAAACTTTACTCAATAACGGACAAGATGCTACATCCTCTCAGTTATTATCTCAACTGTTTATCAAAGATGACAATGATCATCCTGAAGATTGTGATCCTGAAGGGGATAACACTGGTTTGTTTCATAGAGCAAGTACATCAGTGAATCTAAAACATTAGACTTACAAGGACCTATCAATCACAGTCTATTCACAATTAAGAGATACTTGTTGAATCAGGTGGATGTTAAACTGAAGTTGTATCGGAGCTCACCAGCATTTTGTCTATCATCGGGGAACTTATCCCAAAACTATAAAGTAAAAATAATGGATATTTACTTACTAGCTAAAAAAATCAGGGTTAACCCTGCCCTAATCGTTGCACATTCGGAGATGTTGAAGACCAGCACTGCTAAGTATCCATTTGATAGAGTGGAGTGCCGTACACAAACTTTAGCATCTGGAAGCACAGTATTTACATGGGATAATTTATTCCAGGGACAAAAACCTAACAAAGTAGTTGTGGTTTTTGTTAAATCAAATGCTTTATCTGGAGACTATACATCAAATCCCTTTCACTTTATGAACTGTGATATTCAAAGTATATGTTTGTATGCTGATGGTGTTCCTGTGTGGGGAAATCCACTAAAATTGAACTTTAACAAAACTGAAGGAGGAAGTTTTATGAGGGCCTACACAAATATGTTTCTAACTATTGGTACATGGAATAAAGATAGAGGACTTGATATAAATAGACAAGATTATGCTAATACATCCACACTATTCACATTTCAGTTAGAACCCATCTTTGATGTTGACCTTTTATCTTTAGTAAAAACTGGTAATGTGCGATTAAGTTTAAGACAGCTCTAACAGCAGCAACTAGTTGTATAGTATATAGTAATTCACCAGGCTTTTTCCAAATCAACTCTCAAAGAGACATTATAACAGAATGAATACATCTCAACTTCAATGTTGTATAGATTGCAATGCATTGTTAAAAAAATCAACTTTGGGAGTGTTTGCAGCAGATTGATTACCCAAAAACTTGAATTTTCCATGTGGATTTATAGCAAACACTGATGATCATTTAAAGGAAGGAACACATTGGTGCGCATTTTTCTTTCCAAATCCGACCACAGTGGAGTACTTTGATAGCTATGGAAAGCCTGTAGATTACTTCAACTCATATTTTTCTGTATATAAATATAAATGTAAATTCTAGACAATTACAAAGTAGGTACAGTGATGTATGTGGAATGTATTGTTTATTTTTCTTACTGCAATTGAGTGGAATGTCTTTTTATGATATCGTACATAGTTTTTCTTTTGATAATGAATGTAATGATGTGTTTGTATATAACTTAGTCAGTAATAAATTTCCACTTTGTGTTCAAAATGTCTGTATCAATGACCATGTATGTAAACCTCTAATAAAACATGATGTATTTTAATTGTAGTTGGTTATGTAAGTCTATTTATTTTGTTGCTTACCATCATTGAGTGAACATCATGACAGAGGCTCTCATTAAATTTGAGTGTCCAGCTACATGTATTGTAGCTGGGGCAAGTGGCAGTGGAAAGTCAACCTTTCTTTTTGAAATGTTTAAAAATGCAAAGTCTATGTTTACTCAAGTTCCATAGAAGATCATATATTGCTATCCTACTTATCAAACATTATATGATGACATGAAAAGACAAGTGGAGAATACAGAATTTTTTGAAGGTCTTCCATGCAAAGAAGATATGGAAATGTGGTCATTTGAATCAGAATTTAAGGTCTTGGTAATTGATGATCTAGCTCAAAAGGCTTCAGAAAGTGTAGATATAGTCAACTTATTCACCATTTACAGTCACCATCATAACTTTTCTGTATTCTTTGTGGTTCAGAATTTATTTTTGGGAGGGAAATATTTTCGAACTATCAGTTTAAACAGCCATTATTTTGTGTTGTTTAATTACCAAAGAGATCAACTACAAATTCAAACATTAGCAAGACAAATGTTTCCTGGTGAAAACAAAATACTTTATGGATGCTTACAAGAAAGCTACAAGAAAAAAATACAGTTACTTACTAGTGGATATAAGCCCACATTCAAATCCACTATATAAACTTTGTACAGACATATTTCCTTTCAAACATTGATTGTGTTCCATCCTGAAAAGGAATAATATGAGTGAAAAAGTGCAAACAGAAGGTTATTTTTAACATTTTTGTTAAAAACGAATGAAAATCAATAAATATTGTTGATGAATAATTTAACTAAATCACAAATGGATGTATTAATTTAGGTGATTTATAATTCTCTGGCAGGAAATTTAGCAATATCTGACAAGGATAAAAAAAGCTGAAACGATACAGGAATGTCATTAACTAGAATGTCATAACATAATGACTATCAAGCAGAAAGAGAAAATCACTTCTTGTAAAATATTTCAAGCAAATTATACTACTGATAAAACATTGTGAAGTATGGCTCAGGAATTAGTATCAATTCTTAAAATGAAGTATGAACATTTACTTTTGAAATCTAAAGAAAATTGTCAAGAACAAGATGAAAAACAAATCTTGGATAAAAATCAACAAAAGGATTCCTCTATAGAAGAAAATTTAGAACAAAATGGAGGAAAATTAGAGAAAAGATTATTTGTGAAATGTTCAATGGGTGAATTTGAGGGAGAAAAAAACTCACAGAACTTCAAACAAACTGACAAAAAATGGTGCGAAGAAAACTAGTCAAAAGACCAAATGGATATCCTATCATGTGTAACATACTTTGCTCTTTGCAACAATTGCTGATTTTTGGCAAACTTTTTTTGTCGAATATTTTTGGCGAACTTTAGCACTATGTTTTGAAACTAATTTGATATTCAAATAACTCTCAGTGTGTTAAAAACACTTCAACATGGAGGTCGTAAGTTTTGAAGAGTTAGAGAAAAAATATCCGGATAGTAGTGATGTGTTTCAAAAGGAGATAAATTATTTGAAAAGAAAATTATGTAATGAGGAGGACAAAGAAAATAAAGTCTTAAAAACAGAAAATTATCAATGTGACGTTTGTATGAAAGCGTACAAGCATAAGCATCGTTTAAAAAGGCACATGTTGTCACATAGTGTATTTTTCCCATGTACTTTTTGTGAAAAGAAATTTAGAAGGCAGGATGTGTTGAAGAAACACATAAAACATCAGCATGGTGGAAAGATTGAAAACCTAAAACAGGTGGACTTACCATCGAATGTGATTCCATCAGAATCCACCACAAAAGCAGATATTAATCCATGTACACCCCCCTCACAAGATGGAACTCTGACATTAAATCAGGATCATGATATGCAATGAGTTCATCAACAAACACAGCAACTCCATCCTCACCTTCAAGACCTACTTCTCCATCTGAAAATGTACATCATAACAATGCATTGAACAATAACATACAGGACTTCACTATTGAACGTAACAACCATGAACAATATGATATGCTTACATTTTTCGCCAATGCAAATCAACAAATTCAAACTCTTTTAAAATCAAGGCTTCAAAATCATGCAATCAAGTGGTATATATCAGTACAGATTGAGTTAGTTAAGGAAGATGATAAAACAACTTCAATTCCTCACTTTAGGTCAAAGACATACACTGCTTTAAACTTGATAACATTTGATGAAGGGGATGTAAATGAAACAAAAAATGTTTGAAAGTTTTCAAAAATATGTGAGAGAAAGCTCTGGGTGGGTTCTTAAAAGAGTTATCAATTTGAAAGTTCATACTGTGAACTATTTACCTTTAAAAGGATCTAGCTACATGGAAATACTAAAAAAATTACGAAATTTTCAGTCTATATTGAATATTAGAAATGTAGACCAAACATGTTTTCTTTGGTGTTGTCTGGCTTCCATCCATCCCTTGGATTCTACTTGGGTGAGTACTTATGAACCTTTTGAGCATGAACTGAACATGAAAGATTTGAATTATCCAATAACCATTAACCAAATTACTAAATTCAAAAAGCAGATCCCTTCTATATCCATCAATGTTTATTCATTTGAGGAGAAAGATATTGTACCCATTAGAATTACAAAGTGAATGCATAGGCTTCATCACATTGATTTGTTACTCTTGCAATAAGAAACTAATGCTCATTACATTCTCATTCAAAACATACACAGGTTTTTGAGCAATTTCAGAAAAGGCAATACCTCATATTATTTTTGTCGATATTGTCTTCATGAATTTATCAATCAAAAGTTGCTAGATGATTATATTGAATATTGTCAATTTCATGATGCTAAAAAAATTGCATTACCTTCAAACAAAGACTGCTTTTTGGAATTTAGAGATTTTGAAAAAACATTAAGGGTCCCCTATGTCATATGTGCAGATTTTGAAACTTTAAATAAGCCATTAGATACATCTACTCAAACAAACTCTACTGAAAAATCACAATTACTAGAACCATGTTCATTCGGGTATAAAGTAATCTCCATTGATTCTAATTTCACTAAGGATGCAGTTTTGTATAGAGGCCCTAATGCCCCCAAAAACCTCTTAATTTGAGTGTGACTGTGGAAAATGATTTTCTTTTATCAGATAGATGTTGTATATGTAGCAAAATATTTGGAGATAAAAAAGTTAAGGTCAGACATCATGATCATACCACAGGGAATTTTATTGGTGCAGCCCACAAGAATTGTAATTTGCAATGCAAACAAGTCAATCTTATCCCATTCATTTCCCACAATCTAAAAAAATTTTGATGCTTATTTGTTATGTCAAAGTATTGGATTATTTAGAAAGCATAAAATAAAGTGTATACCTCAAACCATAGAAAAATATATTAGTTTTAGCATTACTGATCTCAGATTCATAGATTTTTAGGATTTCTACCCTCCTCTTTAGAAACTCTGGTAGACAACCTATCCCAAGACAGTATGCAACCATTCAAATATTTTCAAAGTGAAATTCATCAACATGTTGATCTTTTGTTAAGAAAAGGTGTCTATCCCTATGAATATATGACCTCTTGGGAAAAATTTGATGAATGTCAACTTCCTTCAATTGACAATTTTTACTGCTCATTAACAAATGAAAAAATTTATGTGATTATCATGACCTTTACTCAAAAATTGATATCCTACTTCTAGCGGATGTGTTTGAAAATTTCCGTGATATGTCTCAAAAATGCTTTGATCTGGACCCCTGTCACTTTTATACAAGCCCAGGACTCAGTTGGCAGGCCATGTCAAAAACGACCAAAGTCACATTAGAACTAATGACAGATATAGATCAGGTTCTATTCATAGAAAAAGGAATTCGTAGGGGTATTAGTCAGATATCAAATAGATATAAAAAAGTCAATAACCCCTATTTACCAGATTATGATTCCTCCCAACCATCATCCTACCTCACATATTATGACATTAATAATTTGTATGGTTATAGTATGTCACAAAAGTTACCTACAGGTTTCTTTTGTTTTCTAACTCAAGATGAAATTGATCGTTTCTATGTACAAAACATACCAAAGGATGGATGCAAGGGATATATTTTGGAAGTGGATTTAGAATATCCCAAAGAATTACATGAAAGTCATAACGATTTCCCTTTGGCACCTGAAAGAAAATTTGTGTCCAATGAAAAGCTCTCACTTTATGCAAAAAGAGTGCTTAAAAATTACATAATTCAGACAAATTACCACCCAGAGCAAAGGTCAGAAAAATTACTCACCACTCTTGAAGACAAAAACCACTATGTTCTACACTACCAGAATCTGCAGTTGTACCTTGAATTGGGTCTGAAATTGAAAAAAAATCATAGAATATTGGAATTTGAGCAAGAAGCCTTCATGAAACCCTATGTACAACTCAACACAGAAATGAGACAAAGAGGTAGATCTAAATTTGAGAAAAACTTCTTCAAATTGATGAAAAATTTGGTGTTTGGTAAGTAAATACAGTAATCGATATTTCCACTTTGTCGATTGTTTGACATTTCTCTCGTAATTTGATTCATAAATTGTGTCAACAATATTAAATTGCATCAACAATATTAAATAAAAATCACCATAATCCATGTTTTTTGACATTTAATAAAGATGTAAACAACGATTCCATATTGTAACTCTCTTCATATAAGAGGTAGTATCAGTAGGTAGACTGGTACTTGAAAATATTCGTACCAATACCTTTCGACATCATATTATTCACCTCAACCATACATTTCTGCATCAATGAAATTAATAAAGAAATTAGTACACTTACTCATGAATCACTTTTTTCAGGAAAAACGATGGAAAATCTCCGAAAACATCGATCTGTAGAGTTGGTGCGGAAATGCGAATGACAAAATTATCAAGCAAATCGACTTACAAACTACATAGGATATTTTCTGAAGATCTTGTTGGTGTAGAACTCAACAGAGCAAAAGTGAAACTAAATAAACCTATCTATATTGGTATGACTGTATTAGATTTATCAAAACATACCATGTATGATTTTTATTACCATCATTTGAAAAAACTTTATGGTTCAGAAGTGCAGTTGCAGATGACTGACACAGATTTGTTTTTGTTTTATTGTGAAACAGATGATTTATTTTGTGATACGTTACAATAGTCACATTTGTTTGACACTTCAGATTTCCCTAAGGATCACTACCTAGTGATTCTAACAAAAAAGTTATGGGAAAAATGAAGAGTGAAACTAATGAGAAATGCATATCTGAATACTGCGGTTTGAGATCCAAAATGTATGCATTCATATGTGATGATAAAAAGGATAAACATGCAAAAGGCATTTCAAAAAATGTTGTTAAAAAAGAAATAACATTACAGGATTATAAAAATGTTTTGTTTGATGAATGCTCTTTATCGTCACAAATGTATTCTTTAAGAAGTCATAATCATAAAATCTATCTTGAAAAAATTAAAACAGTAGGTTTATCATGCTTTGATGATAAACGCTATTTGCACGATGACGGTATTTCTAGCTATGCCTATGGTCATAACAAGATACCAAGGAATTGATTTTGATTCATTTTATATTAAAGCAAATTTTTATTGTGGAAGTGTCAACTGCAAAAGAAAAAAGGTTGTTTAGACCTTTTTTTTTCAGAAAAAATACTTCATATGCTTACGTTATTATGGTTTATCAATAAATTTACATGTACATAGAATTCCAATACATGTATATTGTCTTCTGTTGCATTTGATCTGTATAATAAATAATAGTGTAAATAGTATTGGTTGTTGTTATGACTCACCAGAACAGCAAATTACCATTCATCCTCCACCAGGAATTGCTCAATCTACAATACAAAAGAAACAATAATTATTATACCATCCTACTTGATACAAGCTTAGAATCAAAGAGTGAATGAATGAGTAAACAAAACAGGCATACAAAAAACTTACTGAAGCATCCCACACTGGTGGTGGTGGTGGTGTTGTCGTTGTTGTTGACAATGGTGGCGCTGGACATGTCTGCATATAAAAAACATGATAGTCATTTTTTTTGTTTTAACTTTTTTTGTTCTTTGTTTTATTTTTCATAGTAATATTTCAAAACTAAATTCAATTTATTTTCAATTTAACTTTTTGTCATTTTTTTTTACTTGAATTTTTTTCTGTTAATGTTTTACATGTTTAATGAGTCTGGGAGATTTTATAAATAATTTATTATGTAATTGTTGTGTTTTTGTACATATCTTTTTTTCATAGGTGATTGAAATATAAAATATTTAACCATATGTTTTTGTAGACTGTGATTATTTTATATACTGTTTATTGTTGATGATATTTTAGATGAATCTTTTTATTTTCTATGTAATTTTTTTACTTTTTAATTTTACTTTTTAAGGATACAACTCATTTTTTGGTATTAAAGTGTTTTGAAAATTGTTTTTTATGCATCTTTTTACAAATTTACAAATTACTTGTCATGATAAATGTTGAATCATATTTAAAAGTTTTTTACTCAAAACATTTTCTTTACAATTTTGGACTGTAATATTTTACAACTTGATTTCAATTTTTTTTTCATTTTTTAAACAAACTATTTCTATACAATCTATTTTAAAGACAAACTATCTAAAAGACAAACAATTTTATAAAGTTTGGTTGTTAATGTTTTATGTGGTTGTTCATTATGAATAAAAAATAAAAATTAACAAAAGCGTTGTGGTTTTTTATGTGAAAGATGGTCAATGATAAAGTATCTGCTTGAAAGACTATATATGGTAAATGTAGTGTGATTGACCTTAGAGTCATGACGGCATGACCACTCCTGTTGAATAGATGTTCAATAATTTTATGGATAAATATCAATTATGATTTCTTTATCCCGTCTTCACCTGTTCTAGTAGTGAATAGACACCAAATAAAAGTATGAAAATTAATCAGTAACATGGTAAACATATAGTGCAGGTGTTTTTGTCTTATAATAAAAACAGATAATCATTCAAAGTTTAAAGAAATGATGAGATAATATTAGAGAATAAAACACATTTTTGTTAATAAAAAGGGTTTACCAGTGAAAAATGAGAAACATAATTTCTTGTAATTATGTATTTATTTAATCACACGCTGTTTGGTTGAAAATGATGTCATTCAGCTGTGTGGTGTCTAGTTGTTTCGCAGAATGAGGTGAACTTGCTATTATAACCAGTCCCGGTGTTATACAAGTGATTATCATCATGCATAGAAGACCACATTTTTTGATTGCTTGCATACGTTTTTTAAATATTTTTGATACACTTTCGTCGCTCTCTGATGTAATCTGTTCATTTGAAAATAGGCTATGAATTTCGAAGCCAGAATCAACGCTGGTTTGAGACATCCTTTCAATATGGGTTTTACACTCAGACTAATTATCTTATACAAAAACCGGATACTTAAATAGATAAATTACTTCTGAAATTGATTTTGATCTGCTTTTTTGGTATGGATGAAACAAAATTTACAAGCTTGAGCCAACTTTAATATAATTCACAAATTCCCTATGGTTGTGAAAAGATCATAAAAGACAAAAAATACAATATTACAATAATTGTGTAAACTATAATTGGATGAAACGTAGCAAAGAAAGATATTGTTATAAATGGAAAATAAAACCAATAAACAATTAATCATCTGCCCATGGTTGTCGTTCTTCTTCATTCATCCAAAATGAGTTATGTGTTTGTACATAGACATATTGTCATTAAGACGAATGCTACAAATCAACCATTGAATCACAAATTACAAACTCACGGTTATCAATTGGTTTTAAAAAGATCATCTGCTTTCAAACAAAATTTCCGCGAAAGATCGTCTGCTAAAAATGGCGGATCAATCAAAACATAATGATACCGCCTGCTATACAGCAACCACCCACCTAACAAAAATGGCAGCGAGATCACGTGGGGCTCATTAACCAATCAAACCAAATGGCCGCGAGAATACTGTTTTTATACTACTTCTAAGAGCCAGAGGTTAAAAAACTTGAGATCAATTTCCCTGCTCAAACCTCAATGAATATTTTCAACATAGGTCATTTGATTTTGAAATGATAAAAATTTTCAAAAATTAATCTTTATACAATTCATCTTATCAAAATAGACCCATCAATCAGACAACATACACAAGAACCAGAAAACAGAAAAATATTTTTTAAATACAGCCTTACAACAAAATTTCATAGAGTAGTACTTACTGATATATCTGATGTACAAGGGAGTTAGCCAGCCATCTGATAGATGAAGAATTAGATTCCAGTAAGAATGTTCTCACAAAATGCATCATCAGAGATTGATCCAGAGTCCTGTTCAGTAACTGTATAAGACTTACACACAATGACTCATCATGTTTCTGACCATCATCAGAATCTACAAACATTAAACAAGCGTCATTTTGTTGTGATAAATTCATTATCAGGTTACAAAAAATAGTCAAATCCCACACATGAGGAAGCCATCCAGCTAGGTTATGGAAGATTGATGGTTCTACCCTGGGGTTTCCTCCATTGTTGGAGCTGGAAATGTCACCATATGACCCTGACTTTTGGAGCTACATTGAACACCACAGAAAAAAAAAATAAACTAGTCCACCTTCTATACAAACTTACCATCATTCTTGTCCTCATCTTTGTCTTTTCTCTGTTTATTTGGAGATGTAACAACTCTCTGGTCAGGTTGAGCTGTCTTGATGACAGTAGTTCAGCATATTGCAAACTGAAGGTGTTGTAACAATGTCGGTGCTACCCCCTCCAAGTGAAATACTGGCTTCACTAGGAATGGTAATATTGCTGAAATAAAATAGTACAATGTTTATTTTTTTAAAAAAATATATATATAACAAGCTCAGTTCTATTAATTTAATTATGGAAAATGTGCAACACTTTACTAAAGAGTTGCAAAACAAAATGAAAATAAAAGTCAAATAGAGTCAGATAGGACAGGACAGAGATACCACACGCTGCTCAGGGGAGCTAACAATTATTTCAAAAAAATATTGTTTGGAACAAGGCCTTTTATTTAGAAGGACTAAACACAGAACAAAGCAATTATACACATGTCATTGTACTAAATAATCATCTTCCATAACTTTTTTGGAAAATGTAAACCATGTAAGGAAATTTTTTTAAAGTATAAATATAAATGCTTGTCTTGTGAGAAGAGCAACTGACAAAAGTGAATATCGAAGTAAAGGTGCAATAATTATCATCTTCATGTAGCCCTGTAGTTAGTGAAGGGCAGTTACATTTGGAGCCTCAAGTGAGGATTGAAAATTGTTAATGTAATCGTACATGGCGGTGGATTGTTCTACAGTGGTGAGTTGGTTTAGTTTACATGGTAAACAGAAGATTATAGTGCTAACATCATTTTACTTATATCAGAGCTCTGCATCATTGGATTATATGATATTCATAGAATTGGATGAGGAACCTTGTGACATAGTGTGTGACTATTGAAGAAGTTTATGTTCATTATTTATATTATGGTGGATTATTGTAGTACGAGTGCAATTTTTATATATTAAAGGGGTTATAGTTATTAGAAAACTTATATTTATATTACTTTTGTTTACCATTTACTTTGGCTTATTTGATTAGAACCTTTTTTAATCACTGTTTGTACTATATTACATAAAACAAAATATTTGTAAAGGTGAAAGTGAGAAAATTTTTTTTCTCCTCAAATCACTAATCAAGTTTACCATACTTTCATGTAATTATTCACTTAACGTCATTTAAGATCATACCATAATTGATTATCAATTATCATTTATTTATTCTTACATTCATACATTCATTCAGTATTTGTGACTGGTGACATTTTTTTTGGGGGGGGAGTTGTTGTTTTGGTGTCATGTGTTCCAAATTTGGTTCTGGCATGTGGTATTGACCATGATTTTGGTATTACTTTAGGTTTTTTTTATTAATATAGTATTGTAGTATTAGAAGAGTATGTTTAGGATTGTTTTATTTTTATTAATATAGTACTGTAGTATTAGATGAGTATGTTTAGAATTGTTTTATTTTTATTAATATAGTACTGTAGTATTAGATTTTAGGATTGTTTTATTTTTATTATAGTATTGTAGTATGTTTATTGAAGTAGTATTATGTTTAGGATTGGATTGTTTTATTTTTATTAATATAGTACTGTAGTATTAGATGAGTATGTTTAGAATTGTTTTATTTTTATTAATATAGTACTGTAGTATTAGATGAGTTTAGGATTGTTTTATTTTTATTAATATAGTACTGTAGTATTAGTATTAAGAGTATGTTTAGGATTGTTTTATTCTTATTAATATAGTATTGTAGTATTAGAAGAGTATGTTTAGGATTGTTTTATTCTTATTAATATAGTATTGTAGTATTAGGAGAGTATGTTTAGGATTGTTTTATTTTTATTAATATAGTACTGTAGTATTAGAAGAGTATGTTTAGGATTGTTTTATTTTTATTGATATAGTACTGTAGTATTAGAAGAGTATGTTTAGGATTGTTTTATTTTTATTATTTTTATTAATATAGTACTGTAGTATTTATGTTTAATTGTAGTACTGTAGTATTAGATGAGTATGTTTAGGATTGTTTTATTTTTATTGATATAGTACTGTAGTATTAGAAGAGTATGTTTAGGATTGTTTTATTTTTATTGATATAGTACTGTAGTATGTAGTATTAAGAGTATGTTTAGGATTGTTTTATTTTTATTATTTTTATTAATATAGTACTGTAGTATTAGAAGAGTATGTTAAGGATTGTTTTATTTTTTTATTAATATAGTACTGTAGTATTAGAAGAGTATGTTTAGGATTGTTTTATTTTTATCAATATAGTACTGTAGTATTAGATGAGTATGTTTAGGATTGTTTTATTTTTATTATTTTTATTAATATAGTACTGTAGTATTAGGAGAGTATGTTTAGAATTGTTTTATTTTTATTGATATAGTACTGTAGTATTAGATGAGTATGTTTAGGATTGTTTTATTTTTATTATTTTTATTAATATAGTACTGTAGTACTGTAGTATTAGAAGAGTGTGTTTAGGATTGTTTTATTTTTATCAATATAGTACTGTAGTATTAGATGAGTATGTTTAGGATTGTTTTATTTTTATTAATGTAGTACTGTAGTATTAGATGAGAATGTTTAGGATTGTTTTATTTTTATTATTTTTATTAATGTAGTACTGTAGTATTAGAAGAGTATGTTTAGGATTGTTTACTTATTTATCTTCCCCTTCTGTTGATAATTAATTTACTTTAAACTTTATTTTTCAGGTGTGACATTATAGTGAAATATTATCATCAAAGATATTGATTTAATTTCAGGAGTTGACATAAATATTTTTGTTGTTTGAACCAGTTCAGATCATTTTATTTCAGCGTTACTTTGTGCTTTATCATTAAATTAATAAAACTATTTAATACTGTGAACTATTTAGGTGATAATTTCATATTATGGGTCAGTATATGTTGACAAGTAGTTTGATACCTGACTCAAGTTTTTGATTAAATTTTCATCAGCGGTAGTTGTTGGTGCTAGTGCTATAAATTCATCATCATTCATGATTTTTTTTATTTTAGGTAACATCACATTTAGATGGTGCATATGTATGAATACTGATATTATTTTATCTATAGTTCTGATCATTAATTTGAGCGTTTGAAATGTTTGATTTTTTTAGCTTTATATAAAGAATCAGACTTTAATTGGTGTTTGATGATAGTTATGTTATTACTTTAATTCATCCATGTGATTTAAACTAAACATTGGTATTATATGATTTGTTCTTTACTTAAAATTCATTTTATGCAGAACTACTACATTTTCAATAGTTGACTAAACATTGATTGATTATTATTAGTGTGTGGTGGTGCTGTGCTGTGGTGTGCTGTGCTGTGCTGTGCTGTGCTGGGCCTACATAGTTATTATAGTTAGGGCAGAGTTAGTGAACATTGAAATAGTATTGCTCAACATTGGATATGAGTGAAATATTCCAATCACTAGTACAAATGTTTATTGCATTTTATTGAACTTTTAACACCCTTGATATTGTCTAAATTTAATTGACAATGGAAAAATTATCTGGAGAAACGTTGTTAGAGGCAATGAAGAAAATGAAAATAGATTGTGTCAGTGATTTAGAAAAGTTAACAAAGGAGAAGCTTGATTTGAAAAGCAAAGATGCAAAAGAGGTAACAAAATATCCTAGAATTTCTTTGTTTTTTGGAGAAAGTGGTAAAGGGGAAGTTTCTTATAGAACTTGGCATTATGAGGTGAATTGTTTGATTAGAGAAAAGGCATATAGTAATGAAAGCGTGTTGCTTGGTATAAGAAGGTAATATGTTGACGAAAAAGAAAGACGAGGAATACAAATCAGAATTAGGTGAAGTGAAGTCATTGTTAGACAAGCTAAATGACATAATAGATAAACTAGAACAGGAAAAGACAACCATCCAACAACAACAACAGGTAAGTGGTCACTATAATCAGTGATATTGGAGAGGAAATAGAGGATACAGGGGTAGAGGAAATGGTAGACCTTATAGAGGGAGAAGAAACAGCTATGCTCCAAGAAGACCAACAGCAAATAACACCTTCAGACCAGCAGAAGGTAATTGTTTTGTATGCAATGAACCAGGACACTTTGCAAGGTCATGTCCTTTAAACATTTGAGTACCTGCTTTAAGGGTCAAAATGTAGGTACATCTATGAAAAAGACCCCAAATTAGTTGTTGAGTCAGCGGAAGTCACTATTACCATTGATAATATGTCTGTTAAGGCATTATGTGATACTGGTTCATGTATTTCTACTTGTTCAGAAAGCTTTTATTTTCAGAACCTTTCACATTTACATCTTAAACCTTCAAACAATACTCTTAATATTGAATGTGCTAATGGTCAAGCACTGCCATATAAAGGTTTTATTGAAGTGAATATTTTACCAGATGGAATTGGGGAAGCTGTTGAACAAGCATGTTTGCTTCTAGTTGTACCTGACACCACATTTAATTGTAATACACCTGTTCTTTTAGGTACCAACATTTTGTCTCAGTTGATGGACAATTATAATGATATTTATGGTCAAATGTTTTTACAGAAGGCTAATTTTCATTACCCATGATTTTAGCATTTAGATGTCTTTCTGTTCGTGAAAAAAAAGTATAATAAATACAGATTAGCTATTTTAAAGATTATTTGTGACAGAAATTTTTCTCTTGGTCCCAATAAGTCCATTACTCAACAATGTATTAGTGATAATGACTTAGCCTATGTTCCTACTAGGGCGATGATTTTAAGATCTGAAATGTCAGTGTTACCTGACTATATAGATATTGGACCCGGACTTGTACATTATAATAATCAGGAAGGAAATATTTTTCATGTTCAAATTTCAAACTTAAGTAACGATTATTTTACCATTGCTCCTAGATCTATTATTGCACAGCTACAACCTGTCACAATTGAAATAAATGTTATGCAGGAAAACAGATATGAGGATTTTGACATTTTGAACAAGGTTAATATAAATCAAGGGCTATCGGAGGAACAACACAGTATGTTATTTTCATTATTACAAAATCATAAAGATAATTTTTCAACAAGAGATAGGGACTTAGGAGACTGTAAAGTAGGAAAACACAGAATAGAGTTAAACAACTACATGTCATTTAAAGAAAAGTATAGAAGGATTCCTCCAGGTATGATCAAAGAAGTGAGAACTCACACTGAAGACCTTTTATCTAGTGGTGTAATTAGACCATCTAAATCACCTTGGGCTTCAGCTGTTGCTTAATGTAGAAAAAAAGACGGCAAGTAAAGAATGTGTATTGACTATAGGAAATTAAATCAATGTACAATGAAAGATTCACATGCATTACCTAGACCAAAGCATATTTTTGATAGATTACATGGTGCTAAATTCTTTTCAACCTTAGATATGAAATCTGGGTATCACCAAGTAGAAATTGAAGAATGTGATAAACAGTATACTGCTTTTACATTAGGACCTTTAGGGTTTTTTAACATAACAAACTCCCATTTGGTTTGAGCAACAGTCCATCAGAATTTCAGAGAATTATGCAAGAATGTCTTGGTGATTACCATATGACCATTTGTTTCATTTATTTGGATGATTTGATTGTGTTTAGTTCTTCTTTTCAGGAACATTTTTATAGGTTAGATCCTATACTTAATAGACTTAAAGAATGTGGGTTAAAATTGTCCGCCAAGAAATGTTCTTTTTTGCAGAAAAAGTTAAGTTTTTAGGTCAAATTGTTGGAAAAAATGGTTTGGAAACTGATCCTGATACATGTGAAAAGGCGTTAAAGTATCCAACACCTACCAAGTTTGATGAATTACGTTCATTTTTAGCTTTAGCTGGGTATTACAGGAAATTATTTCCAGATTTTAGTAAAATCACAAAACCATTAACTGATATGCTTCCACCAACTAGTCCTAAGAAATGTAAAATCATTTAAAACAGTTACTTACATCTCCATCTGTGCTTGCTTATCCAAATTTTGATATACCATTTGAATTACATATTGATGCCAGTACTAAGGGACTGGGTGCAGTATTGTATCAAAAGCAAGATGATGACACTATGAGGGTAATAGCTTATGCTAGTAGAGGCCTGTCTAAGTCTGACAGAAATTATTCTGCATTTAAATTAGAATTTATAGCTCTTATATGGTCTATAACTGAAAAGTTTAGTGACTACCTTATTGCAGGAAAGTTTACTGTCCTTACTGATAATAACCCCCTTACTTACATTTTGAAGTCAGCAAAGTTAGATGCTACAGGTCAATGTTGGATTGCCAGTTTGAGTAACTATGATTTTGACATTTTGTATCGTCCTCGTAAGAATAATACTGATGCAGATGTAATGTCAAGGTACCCCTTTGATAAGTTAGAATCACAAACAATAAAAGCCATATGTAATGTAAATATTGTGGATTCATTTATACATATTTTAAATTGTCAGTCTTTAAATGTTGTGGATGTTTTTAGCTACCCTGGTCAAACTATGGCCCAGATTGAGATGAGGGAATTAAGAAGACAACAGCGAGAGGATCCAGTGGTAGGTGTTTGATTGAGGGCTGTTTTAGATAAACAGCCACCAAAAAGGGAAATTATTAATAAATGTCCTCCCCATCAGACTATATCTAGAAATTTTGCAAATTTTGTTATTGTTCGTGGCTTATTGTACAGGGAGACATCTGACAGTAGTCAGAAAGGTAGACAGTTAGTGTTACTTTCCTTGTACAAGAAGCAGGTTTTACAGAGCATACATAATGATGTTGGTCATCCAGGTAAACTATTCCTATTTCGCTTGTCAGAGAAAGGTTTTATTGGCCAGGTTATTCTGTTGATGTTGGTAATCATGCTGATAATTGTCCAAGGTGTCTTAGACGCAAGTCAGTTGTTTCAAGAGCACCCATTGTGAATATTGACTCTGGCTACCGTTAGCTCTGGTTACTACTGATTTTTTGAAAGTGAACCAATGTAAAGGTGGTATTAGTAATATTTTAGTTATTACTGATCATTTTACTAAGTTTGCTGGAGCGGTGACTACACCTAACCAGACTGCGAAACAACGGCAGATGTACTACTAAATCATTTTATTTACAAGTATGGAATTCCTGCCAGACTACTCTCTGACCAGGGTCCAAACTTAGAGTCTGATTTGATTAGTGAGCTCCGTAAAGTCATGAACATACAGAAAGTGAGAACCACGGTTTATCACCCCCAATGTAATGGTGCTTCTGAAAGATTTAACAGAAGCCTATTGTCCATGTTGGGAACATTGGAACCCGAACAAAAACAAGACTGGAAAAAATACCTACCATCACTTGTTTATTCTTATAATGCTACTAAGCATGAATCCACAGGGTTTTCACCTTTCGAACTCGGAAGGCTAAACTCCCTGTAGATTCTGCTTTTCAATTGGATCCTGAAAATGCTATACTTACTACTGATTATGTTAAAGATTTAGTTGAAAAAAATGGAGGAAACTAAAGCTACTGCATTGAAATCTTTAGGAAAGTCAAAACATAAACAGAAAATTAATTACGACAAAAAAGCAAAACCTGTTAATTTAAATGTTGGTGATAAAGTTCTTGTCAAAATTTTAGCTTTTACAGGGCCCAACAAACTTGCTGATAAGTTTGAGGAAGATGTGTATGATGTTGTTGGGCAACCCAATTTGGATTTGCCAGTTTTTGATGTTAGGAGCCCTGATGGTCTTATTAAAAGACTCTAAAGAAATCATCTGTTGTTGTTAAAAGGAGGTGATGAAGTTAGACCAATGCCAAACCAAGGTTACAGAAACCTGTGCCATAGCCCCGTAGGCAAGACAGTGATACTTTAACGAAGAAGGAAGAAGATGGTGGTACCATAGAGATTATAGAAAGCTGTGATACAGATTCTGACATGGAATATCCTATTCTTTACTCTAGGAGTAATATTTCAGCTCCGACTGGTCGTGATAGATCGGATACAGACAGTTCAGATAGTGAAGCACATATAGAAGAAGAATCTACTGTAACACCTGAATCTACACTTAGAAGATCTACCAGAGTGCGTAAAAAACCACAATGGTTTGACTCTTTTGTTGTAGGGCAACAACAGATTAATGACTTATTACAAATTCACCTTCAGAATAATAGAGAAACCATGAGATTAGTTAAAAAGACTATGTTTTCCTAGTTAAATGATTGTATCTTTTTATGTTCCATTTTTTTTAATAGTTGCTAGTGTATTAGCGATTTCCTTTTTTGCAAATGTTAAAATTAATTTCAGGAATTAATTTTATTTGCAGGAGGGGGTGTATATCATCACCTCAATGCAACAAGGTTGTATCTGCATTTTTCAAAATTATTAGTATTAAGCAAAAAACTTTATTATTTTGTTATTAATGAGAAACTAAGGATATGTTTCACATATTGATTAGGTATATGTAGATAACACATACTTGTGTCATCAATATTATACAATTTTTAATTATAAAAGATATGTTGTGAATGTGGTGAGATACAACCTTGTTGCGCTGAAAAAAGTCATATTCTGTCCAATTATTCGGTGCAACAAGGTTGTATCTTTTTTAACTAAGTGAAATAACAAGATAATAATGGCACTATTGCCAAAAAACAACTAGATGGAAAGTGTTTAAGAAAATAAATTTTAATATCTCTATAATTTGACCAAACATATTTGAGATGGGTAATCATAAATACCATAAATTCTCAAGAATATATGTCCCTGTTTCACTATTTCACACAAAATCACTGAATCACTTGACGCAAAAAATATTGGCCTTAGGACAAAGTATGTAATGCATTCATTGTATGCAGCAATTAGTTATGATTGTGAAATTATTTAAAATATTTCAGATTCATTATTACTTGTGTGTTGTTGGTTTAAATGAATAAGTAAGATTAAACATTAACATTAACATTGCTGTATATTTAAGTAAATGTCCAAGTTAATGTCTCTACTTCACTGATTGAATCAAAGATAATAAGTTGTAGTAAAATGCAAACAAATCAATTATTTTTAAAAATTACTACTTCATATTAAAAACGTTAATTCATTTTACCTCTAAGAAATAAGATTTTCACAAATTATGATACACTTTCATATAATATATCTGTTACAATAATAATTATCAATACAAAAAATCTGAATCTGAGCTGTCTGAATTATTTTCAAATGTTACAGAATTTGAAGAAATGTTCAACAACTTAACATGAGTTACTCCAAATACAATATCATCAATAAATCTTAATGAAGCAGCCAAATGCCTTAAAAACAATGATACATCTTTTCTATGTTTATGGCTAGTCATGCAAGCATATCCGTGACATGTTGCCAAGGCACTGTCTGATCTACTGTGAGGATCAAATACATACATCAAATTATTTTCCTTAAAAACTCCACAAGAGCAGTAAGGGGTTTTAGTTCCCAGTGTAAATATGTAATGTCCAAAGTCATGATACATGAGTTCATCAATTGCATTTTCAAGGTTATAAAATGGACTTTCAGTCGATTCAAAATCAATTTAGAATCAAGTGTATCACATGTCCATGTTGCTGGAGATGATGACCTCACATTTCGCAAAAAAATGATAAAATTAGACATTGACACCCATTACTGATGAATTTTTTGTGGCCTTGATGACAAGATGCTTGGAGAATCATGATAATGATATTTTACTGACATTGTAAATAAGTTACTGATAGCTGGGTACAAATCTCAATATTTTTTGAGAATACTGTCAGGTATTATCTATAATAATGCAGCAAATTACATGAAGATATACATTCCATATACATAGTCTATTTTAAAAAAACGGTTTCACTGACAGTGTTCACCACAGTAATCTGCAAGGGACACATTTGTCTAAAATGTATTGCTTGCTGTTAAAAGTTTATTAAGTATAAAACCAATAATTTTGTAATATGTCTTACATGGAATAGGGTCCATTAAATTATCAATGGTACATGCAATATCACTTTAAATAAATCTTCTCAAATCAAACTTAATTAATGCAATTATGTCTTTCTATATAGATGTATATTATATGAATAAACAAGTAACTGGTGTAGTCCGCAATACATAATGTCCCCTACCGACTCCACCTTGACTCATACGGTAATTAATCTGTATAACTGTCACACATGTATTAAATACAGCACCATAAAAATAATCAATACAGAATTTCATTCACATGGCCTGAATAAAGCTTGTTATTGCAGTATCAAGATTTTGCAACATGTTCTTTACTATTAACATTACCACAGCAACCTAATGCCATTTATTCATATTCCAACTTTCATCAACCTAGGTTGTTTAGTCATTGAGTTACCGCAGGATCCTGAAATTTTGGCGCATTTTTACTAATTCCATTACAATAGCAACAACAATTTTCTTGTGATGGAGAAAACAAAATGATGTGCATAATCTACACATTGGCACCAATTCACATACAAACTTTCATCAAGCTAGCTTGTTTAGTTATTGAGTTATCAAGGGATCCAGTTGGAGTGGACAGACAAACAGACGGATGGGCAGATAGATGGATGGCAAACCTATAGTCCCCTCTGTTGTGAACACTGGTAGGGGACTAATTACAATAACTCACTCAAACATTCTCCCAAAATTGATAAATGAAAAATATAGTAAATAAATTATGGTCATTCATTGATAAAATGTTTAGTATCTGAACTTTCATAAACATTATCCTGAACTTGTTTTATTTATGTTAGTAACAATAACAAATCTTCAGTGCAACAGTAAGCTTAACAAAATTGAGAATTATGCATGTACAGTGTTTTTGTACACTGCTAAACATGCTTGAAAACATACATATTTAACTACACATTATTAATAATAACCTTTGGAGTAAGACATGAAGATTATACATTGAAAGCATTTTATCATTTTCATTATCTGTCATGATCTAATTTCATTTACAGAAAATATTGCAACATGTATTTGTATGCTTGCTTCATTGAAAAATATTACTAAATTACTGAAAAATATACACATTATACCATAAAATAAACTTTCCAACAATAATATCCATAACAGATCCTCCTACACCATGCTGAGCAGACTTCACTTAGGATTAGCATAAGATATAAATGTTACAGGTACTAAGAATTGATGACATCATAAATTCATAATGTATAATTATGAAGTCATCAATATTCTTTATTATTATACCATAATCTATTTTTAGAATGTGCACAAGTATATTCTATTTATAGCACAGTTAAACTGCTGTATTTATTTACAATGATTTGAGATAAAACTTGGTTGCACCAAACAAAATGCAGATGCATGTATTAAATTAAGTGCAACAAGGTTGTATCTCTGAATACAACCTTGTTGCACCAAACAAATTTAGGCAATTTGAGATACAACCTTTGGACAAATATTGTTTTAAGAGGTAAATGTAAATAGTAAAAGTTCAATACTGTTTTATCATATGTATTTGAGTGTTTTAAATACAAATACTTTATTCGATAAACATAAGGCATGAAGCCCAACAGTTTACAAGTTATATACATGTATATGGATAGAACATAGATACATTATATTAGAACGTGAATGATATAAACATTCCAAATATTACATTGGTAATGGCGCACATATATAAATATAATGAGAAAAGTGCGAGACACATACAAACAATAGTCAAGTGTGAAGAAAAATTAAACATAAACAAAACTATCTCGTAACCTAAAACTTTTGTAAATATAAACAGCAAGGTTTTGAATAGTATTTAAGTCAACAGATGTAAAAAGTTCAATGAATTTAGGTATGTTTGGACGTTTCCAAAAATAACCATCAATATATTTTTTTCGTAGGTTCAAATACAAAGAACATTCTAATACAAAATGAAATTCATCTTCTAACTTTTCACAAAATTTACATTTCCAATCTTCTCGTAATAATCTATTCCATCTTCCCATTTCGACTTCTAATCTATGACTTGACATTATTAATCTGGTAAAAGCAACTCTATATTTTGGTATATTAATAAGGTTAAAATACGATTTAAATTCAAATTTCGAAAATAAATGGTATGTACTGGCACGGGATGACTCGTTTATTTCGGTATTCCAATTTTGTATATATATGTCATTAACTCTAAGTGAAAAAAGATGCAAAAATAACTTACAATTCTCAATGCCTTGATTCAACCAAGCATAATAAAAACCAGTGGACTGTAGTAAAAATTTAACTTTTGATACCCAGTTTACTAAATAAGTTGTTTCTTCAATATCATTTAACAAAAGATTGTACGTTTGTTTAATCAGTTTACCATTATCAGTTCTCATAATTTTAGTCCAGTAACGTACAAAAGACAATAATCTTCTTGTTTTTAAAGGTACTCTACCAAGTTTGCCATAAATAAAATTATTTTGTGTTTGTCTTTTTACTCCTAGAAGTTGTTTATAAAATTGTAACTGAATATTTTCTAGTTTCCTAGCTTCCGAAAAAACCCATATCTCAGAACCGTAATTTAAGATAGGTAAAATTAATTTATCAAAAATATCAAGAGAGTGACTAACACTTATATTATGAAATTTATTCAGATACCTTTTCATTTTAAAAATTGATTTCATAGCTTGTCCACTTAATGCGTCAAATGTTTTCTCATAAGATCCGTTGGTGGTAAATACAATGCCAAGATAAGTAAATTGGGTGACTATTTCAACAACATTATCGTTATAAGTAAAAATCCTATACTTTATTTTCCTACCCTTCTTAAAAATCAATATTTTAGTTTTTTGAACTACCAATTTCCTTTTTTCACAATATTCCCATAAGATGTTTAAACCTCCTGAAGATTATTTTCACTATTGGCAAAAATTACAATATCATCTGCATAAAGCAATAAAAATAATTTCAATAAACCCGAGTCTATACCTTTAAAACCGTTCAATGACATGTAACTTTCTAAATCGTTCACGTATATTGCAAATAAAAAAGGATTCAAACAGTCGCCTTGTCTTACACCTAAGTAACAATCAAAACAATTATTTAATTCATTCTTGAATTTAACCCTAGATTTTACATTAGAATATAAAGATTTAAAAATATTCAACATTTTGCCAGAGACATCAACTTGAAATAATGTATAAAATATATTTTCTCTTACAAGATAATCAAAAGCCTTAGTAAAATCGATAAAACATGCATAGAGAGCCTTTTTATTGTTAATAAATTGATTGATTAATCCATCTAAAACAAATATATATCCACTGTACTCATATTTTTTCGAAAGCCCACTTGCGATTCAATGTAAATATCATAATTTTCGGCCCACCTGTTCAATCTGTTATTCAAGACCGAGTAAAAAGTTTTCCAAATGTACTCAAAATCGTGATGCCTCTATAATTTTCTGGACTATAGGAACAATATAGCCTTCAGTCCATGCAGGTGGAAAATAACCTATTGTAAAAATTTTATTAAAAAGTGTAGTTATATAATTGCCAATTATATGATATCCACATTTGAACATTTCATTCAAAACAAAATCTGATCCACCAGATCTATTATTATTTAATTCTTTACAAGCGTTTTTAATTTCGTTTTCAGTAAAAGGTACATTAAGCTCATCAAACATTATTTGAATTTTGTTTGTAACAACATCATTAAAACGTGAAATATCCTCATCAGGCTGAAAAAATACTGACTCTGGGTCGTTAATAGCCTTGAAATAATTTTGAAATTGTGACATCGTAATTTTACAATCAGTATTAACATAGGTCGATTTTAATAATTTCCAGTATTCTTTTGCATTTTTCAATTTCAAAGAATTAAGTTTTGCTGTATTTGACTCATCAAATGCCATTTTTTTCTTCCTAATAGTGTTTTTATATAAAGTTCTACTGTGACAGAATAAACTTCTATTTTCTTCTGATTTGCATTGTCTAAAATTGTTTAATTGATCATAAAATTGTTTACTCATACTCAAACATTCATTTTCAAACCACGGTTTGTTGTCGCGTTTCGTATTATTAAAATGTTTGGCATGATAAACGTCAACTTTACATATTGGGTCACAGACTTTACCAAAGACATCATAAAATATGGACAAATTTTCATTCAAGTCTTCACCACAGTGTACATTAACAATATTATCAGTCAATTCATTGAGATTTGAAATAAACATTTCATTTTGTAAGGCATTTACATACAAATCTTTGGAACCATTTTTCCATACATAGCAGTGTGAAACCTTTTCATATTCATCATGCATGTATAAAGGAGCTTCAATAATACTTTTACATTTCAATGAAAATGAGACAACACAATGGTCTGATATAATATTTGGTTCTTGGATTAAAAACGAGGTAAAGTATGGAAATAATGACAGTTTACAAATTACATAATCTACAACACTGGAGCCCGTTGATTTTATGCATGTATAATTACCTATGAATTTATCCTGCATGACACAGCCATTAGCTATTCTCAGACCCGTACTTTTACAAAAATTCACTAATAATCTACCGTTTTCATTAACAAACATATCTTTGGAAACCCGTGGTAACTCACGGTCTTCTAAATAATCATCATATATAAAGTCAGACATAAACAAGTGATCATTTTCTACATAGTCTTTCAACTGACCGACCCTACTATTAAAATCGCCTGTCAAAACAAAATAGTTTTATGCAAAAAGTCAATTTTGAAAAAAATGTCAGATACAACCCTGTTGCACTGAGGAGATGATATGTCATTTTTTAACTTTCGTTTATATTGTAGTGACAGTGAGTAAACATTTACATCAGTGGAAACAGATTGATGTTAAGATATAAGTGGTGTTTTTTTTTCTGTTGTTTCTTGTGTTCCTTTAGAGGTAACCTGATGATTGATTGTTTTTAATATGCTTTGTATAATTATCTATTCTTAGTATTGTAATTTATATACAAGATTTAATTGAAATACACTAGTTGAATTGCAGTGGTAAAAGTCGAGACAACTTTTTTCGGAGAGGGGGAGAGTGTAGCCCTGTAATTAGTGTAGGTCATGTACATTAGTTAGTACTTTTCGCTTCTTAGTCACTTTCTGTAACATATAGGCAAAATGGGTTAATTAAACAGCTGACATCTGTCACTTATTCTATTTCCTTCGAGCTTGACAGTTGATTTCTGCTATCATCGAGTTGTTAGTATTTTATCGTAGTACATCCAGGTCATTTATTGGTAAGTTTGTGGGTTAAGGTATTCTATTAATTGTCTGTAGGTTGATGGAGTTCTTCATATAGTTTTGTGGTTAATTTCGATATGTAAGGCGGTAATTTTGAATGCTCTTATTCGTGGGTCACTTGTCATTCTTTGGTATCATGTACTAATTAAATTTGTGCATGGTAAATAATTATACATGTTTTTACAGTTGCACTTTCCACACAGCCTTTTCATGAAAGACAGAATGAGTCAGTCCAACGTACAACATATTGTTGTAAGTATGGTGTTTTATCTTTTGTATCATTGACATTTTCTAATTTTTAGTATTGTACTATTGTCAAGCCTAAGTCACTTCATTTTAGTAATTATGTACGTGTTTTCAGACATGGTGATACACCTGGCTAGAAATGTATCGTGTCCATTTCTAATTTATATAATAAGTTATATGTTATGTTTTGTATCATCGTAGGGAGAGTCATCTTTCAGTCCCCTCTGTGTCGCAAACTTTTGTGTTACAGTATATATATATATTGTGTGTGCAGAATAAATATATTTTATAATGGAGACATTTGCCTTGGGTTGTGTTGTCAGCCCCTTTGAAAGGCAGTTACATTTACATAAATATACTAGAAATATAAGTCACTGATTATGAACAAAATCATCAAAAATTAATCTACCTTCATTGGCATAACAATACTTCTGCCAGCTGATTGGTCGACTGGATGCAATGTATGAGCAAGCCTTCAAATGTTCAATCTATGAAAGGAAAGACATACAAGTATATAATTTTTATTAAAAGTATGATTTACAAACCTATTAAAGTAAAAGAAATTGCAGTTCATGGTAATGTGAGACAGGTATTGTAAGAATAACAGTATTAAGGGTTATTATTCTAAAACTGGGGCCCTTCTATTGACATATCTTAGCCAAGCTTTTAAATTTAAACTCTCGCAGGCATTTATCTTTCACAATCAATAAGATAAAATACCTCATTTTTACAATCAAGGGATGGAAAGACTTTTAAAGTTTCAAACTGCTATCTACCAAACACATGTCTGTGAATCTGGTCACTGGACTACATATGGTGAGTATGTATGACTAAGTATTCCAGTAAACACACTCAACTATACTAGTATAAAGTATAAAGACAGGACATGTAAGTACTCACCAGAACCAGAAGGGAATCATACGGTAAAATCACACTATGCAGAGTGGTGTTCCCTGTCATAGATAGACCATTCTTCTTACATTGCTCAGTAACTGCGTTCAAATTTTTCTCTATTGAGTAAAGATCTCGAATCTCATGGTATCAGTCAAGAGATCAGCTGATGAACATAAGAAGCTGTGAAAATACAAGAACAATACTTCATTTGTCTGACTTGAAAAGATGAATCTAGGAAAGTAAGTAAGTAAGATGACTTATATAACCATGCAAATTGCAATCATGCAAATTGGTGATATTCAAATGGGGTGGTCAGATAAAATGGACATTTTTGTTGGTAGATACATGGCAGTTAAAAAGTTGGCTGTCAGATGTAAAGCAAGTTTCCAGTGTAAATGCATTAATTCTAGGTCTAATTCTATTATTGAAGAGTTCAAGGAAATAATTACATCTTCCATATTACTAAGGTAACTAATAGAACATTTATCTAACCAACCTTTCTTGCTTGTTTCTTCACAAATGGTGTCCTCTGAGTCATCATGTACTCAGCTAGGGTTGTATTCCAGACAGAATCAAACACAGCATAAGACCACTTTGTATATTATCTCCAATCTTCTTCAACTGTAATAAAACATGTGATCCATGAAGTCAGTTAATCACCTAAAAATTTTCCCATCAAAAGTTTATCAATAGATTTAGCACAATACCAAACCATTGATAGTGAAAATGAATAAATGAGACATACACTGTTACTTTTCCATTTCTCACATGAAGTATGACAGCAAGCAAAAATAGAACTTCAGAAATTGTCTTTGAAAAATGAAAATATAAAAAACAATATAACAAACAACAGAAATGTAAAACTTGATTAAGTCTGTTGTACTGGTATTCACAGTGAACACTGTTATCCTTAAAACAAAATTAAAATGAACTTTAGCACAAAATCACTTGATTGGTAACAAACTTGTGGGACTTGTGATGAAAAAGAGGCTTTCAATTCCACAGTATGTTTGTGAATCTCAACTTTACCTGATGTGGCAATCTTAGTAACATTTCTGTCAACAATTGAGCACAATCTTCAAAAACATCATTGGCATGACCTTTCACATACTCTCTCAGGATGAAGGGACTCCTGTTTGGGGGTGGGGAAGTTGGGCGTGCCTTCAACAGTTGTCCAGGTAACAAAGAAGTTTCCTCCTATATGGTTTTATATAACAATATCAGATGAAACATTTTTCTAGAAAACTAACAATAAACAAAATCATACAATTTCAAAATAAAAATTGAGGCCTGGAGAGTAAAGCATTAGCTGTGGTGTTACTCAAAAATGAAGAGGACTGAAAATGTATTGAAATTATCAAAAATATAACCATGTCACACTACAATAGCATAATAGATTTTTAAAAAAATCAAGTAGATAACAAAAAATGTTCTAAGTTTTTATTTAAAAGTGATGATTATATCATGATACAATTTAAGTTCTATGGAAAGTAAGAGAAAGTGATTTAAGAAAGTAAGAAAGATCTTTTGTAAATACTAATTAATTATCAAACCAGATACAAAGATCACAAGAGGAAACCACAATGAACTGGACTTTAAATTTTTTATACAAATTTCTTATACAAACTTCTTATACAAAACTTTTATACAAATTTCTTATACAAATTTTTATACACATTGTAAGCCTCTTTTAAGACTTAGGAGAAAAAAACAAAAATTTTCTTCCATAAAACAAAATTCATATTTCTCTAACCTCAGTCGATGGTTTAGTCCCTGCTTTGGTTCTAGAGAACAGAACACTCAGAAGTCACATATAAACAAGCTTGACCTCCATGTCTTTACTTCTACACGATACAGAGTTCAGTCCGGATCCTGTGACATCCAACCCCTTCAATAAAACTGACAATAAACCATCCACCGCCGCTTGATCTTTCTCTTCATTAATGTAGAACCTAGATAGATGATTGTCGAAAGACATATAAAAATCAATGTTAAACTTAAATTTTTAACAAGGCAGTCAAAAAAATGGTCAATCTAGGTTGTGTTGAAAATCTGATCACATTCTAGATGTCTGTATCCATTTTAGCTGATCATGGCATGAGTAAATAATTTCAAAGACTGAATATTTTCATTAAAGATCTTAACATTACCCTTTTTTCAGTTTTTTAAATAGACACAACATTATTTGTTCATTTCCTTAATATTTACCACATTTCAAATTTACACAAATATTTTTTTACAAAATGATTACTCCCATTAAAGTTAAGGCAAAAAGCACACAATACATTGAAACTGATTTTACAAAAAACAAGAAAGATCACCATGGTAAATACCTGCATGAATGGTATGGCAGCCACACCACCCTGAGCTGATACCTGTGGTAAGTTCTGTAGTAGTTTCTCTAACAAGTTAAGTCTCAAATTATGCAACCTGGAATTAAAAATAACACATTTACACTGACATGATGATACATAAAAACTGACATATGACCTATGGCTTCCGACTTAATTTAACATCAAGTTTAAAAAACACAGTCTATACTTCACCAAAATATAACTATTTCTTTGAGAATTGCAATTTTTGACTATACAATGGACAAATATAATATTCAAACAAATTTGGCCAGTTGTGCATAAATTATCAGGCAAGCATTAAAACTTCATTTATCAGTTAACATCACAGGTAAATATCAGCATTATGAGGAGCATAGAAGTGTAATACATTTGTTTGGATCTCGCAAGAGTGTATTCAACTACCATAAATTTCACTGAAAATTTTCGATTTTCATGTGCAAGACTATAATCCATAAGGCTATTCTCCAAAATTGTTTACACAATCTGTTCACCTAAGATATTATGATTCTCATGATGAGGAGCAAAGCTATCAGGTCACTATTTCCATGCACGAAAAACTTGCTCTTGAGTTTGAAAGGTCTTTGAAAAATATTAAAATATGTTAGTTAACTGAGAGAGTTCTTTGGGTCCAGAAGTGTTTTAAAACTATAGTAAGAATTATGCCTATCTATGAGTTTGATACTTGTGGTCTGAGGTATTCCCACAAAAGGACTTTATCAAGACATAATAATGAAAAACATTGCAAAAATATCAATTACTGGGAATGTCATGTAGAACTGTGTACAAGTAAATTTATCAGGCGAAGTTACCTCAGTAGACACCTTAGGTTAACACATAAGTATGATCAAGTGAAATCAAGATGTTTAGCTCTAAATTCTGAAACAAGTTGTACAAACAAAGTTTGCTCAAATGATAATTATTATGAAAACATATCAAGTGAAGAAGACTGTTTTGAATTATTGGCAGAACTAGACGATATAAGTAACATCAATAATTGTGAAAATGAACCAGTCGAAGAGTTAGTGGATTTTCTATGTGGTACTGATGTTACAAATAATTCTAATACATCATATGTGGATTATATTTGTGGTGGTGATGAACCAGTTAAAAGTGTTGTAGATATTTTATGTGGTTCTAGTGCTGTAAATAGTTCTGATTCAATTTATGAAAGACACATATTTAATGATGGTGATGATGTTGATAAATCAGTGGATGTTATTATGGACAATTTATTTAAGAGTGAGGATGGAGTAGATAATGATACATCAAATACAGAAAGAACATATTCATAATGCGACTAAATCAGTAGTTGATATTATAGATCCTTTTTGTGATTGTGACGCTGGCAATCATGAGAATTTGGGAACTGCTAAATTGTCAGAGGTATTAAAAGAGAAAAAATTTTCATAGTAAGATAATTTTGAAGACATAAGTGAAGCAGATGATGACTAGTGATACAGATATTATCATTGAGTCAGACAGTGAATATAATGATTCAAGAGTAGTCGAACTGTCTGAGGTACAGACAAAAACTATAGTGCAAACAAGTACATGTTACACCAATATTTCACTGTTGAATAACCAAATTGTTAATCAAATAACTGATTATAAATATGGTTACTATGAGTATTAGTAATATTATACAGAAAGTAGATATGTATATTCTAATTTTCTTTGTATGCAATATCTATAATGTTACATTAGATGTTGCCAAAATTATGGACCAAAAATTTTACGTTTAATTTGTAACACTGGTTGGCTTATATTGTTTTTTTTTAAAATTAACTTTGTATTAGTCTGATCTTCCTATTTTGTCTTTATATATAAAACATTTCTGTTTTTATTAAGTTTAACATAGAATGTTTACGAGTGAATAAATTCATGTGTTATTTTAATATCATTATGGATTTACCTTTTAATTTACATAATATGCATAGATAATAATTAACAATGTTCTATGTCCCTTGTGGGAGTGTCGCGAACTTCGCGATATTATAGATTATTATGCTAATGTTTGGTTAGTTTTATAGGTATGTTAGCTTGGCATAGATAATGCAAAGCAACAACAGTTCAAC